>JARJLF010002622.1:0-33114 GCA_029378395.1 Mycena leptocephala | reverse complement strand
CTGGTGTCTAGAATGGATGGGCAACTGTATAATGTTAAATCTAGCGGCATGCGGATAAGTACTACATACGTCCTTGAGGCGCACCGATGAGAATACCTGGTTGGTCTTTGTTCGTGGCAGAGAGCTGAATATATTCAAAAAAAAAGCAAGGTAATATCAACAAGCTCTTGAACGACGCAAATCATGTCAAATCATGTCATATATCATGCGCGGAAGTACTCGTACACCCCGAAGATAGCAAGGATAAGAATGAGCGTAAGCTGTACCGAGAGAACAATGTTCCAGCCAAGTGGTACTGTAGAGTTTCATTCAATTCTCCACCGCTGTGACTTGTGACCCGTGCATCCGAACTTGAAATTTCGTAAATCCGCCGTACTGACTGTGACAGAAGAAAAAATTCATAAATCCCGGCATTCTTAGAGAGGTAATTTTAACCATAGAACTAGTCTTAATGTCAGTGTGGGCTGCTAACTTATGCCAAGAAAACATCTAGATCAATCACCGGATTATAAAAGTACATTTTTTGCACAATTCCCGCAGCTCTCGCTGCAACGGGTGTTCTTCCTGAGGCCCTCAAGGTCCTACATGCGCCAGAAAGTTCTCATTACCCCTCAACAAGCAAAATGCGCAGTGCGCGCGAAATTTGGATTTTTTTAGGCATCTCTCACGATTTTGTGACTTTTTTTGGCACATTCGGATATCGGTGACCTGTGACAGGTTCGAAAATATTTGTAAACTTCGGGCCCTGTGACGCGTGACATCCGAATTGAATGAAACTCTACAGTAGCTCCATGTCGTCGAGAGACACTGCATTTTGATGGCTTCTGGAGCCACGTGTGTCCAGATTTGGCGAGCCTTAGCCGAGATCGGTCGAGACGTGTCGGCAGGGCCAGGCAGACCTTGCCGAGACGCTGGCCGATCTTGGCTAAGGCTCGCCACATGGCTCCAGAAGCCGTCAAAATGCAGTGAGAGCAAAAGCCCTTTTCGACAAGAGCAAGATTTAGCCCTGGAGTTGTGGGAATAAGTCAGAGAAGCACGATCTTTGCAAGATACAGACCCGATCTCTGAATTTCATTTTCATGGTCCTCATGCCTTCTGCGGACTTTGGGGGCCTCGCTTTCAGTCGTGCTGTCTATTCCTGGGACTGTTCAATCTTGAAATTAATTCGATTCATGCATAGGCCTTATTGGCTCACCATGTGCTAATGGGGCCTCCACTTCATCCCAGTCAATCACTCGGTAAAGGGGCAGCCGGAGGTGTCGGGCGACATCCTAACTTTCAGGATCAAAACCCTTGCCCAGGTGAAATTGACGAAGCCCAGCGTAGATGCTTGCATCCCACGAAAAGCCGTAGATCTCCATGTTAAAGTCCATAAGCAGAAAGCCAAGGTTTATCGCCTCCTCCATACTCAGCTGTTCAACTCCAGATGGGTCAAGGGACCAGTAAGCATCGCCTTCATAGTCTGGGAGTCTAAACCGTCCATTGTCGAATTCAAAATCTGCTAGGGGACGTGGAAAGAGATAGCCCGCTGGTATATCCCCCACTGGTCGGGACCCATTACGGAGTTCTACTTAGGTCTCCGTAGTTCTCCGTAGTCCCTCGTATTAACTACGGAGATCTACGGAGACCTAGGTAGAACTACGTAATGGCTACACTTCGAACCAGGATTTGCTGATGCCAAGCACCAACACCCTCGTGAGTGCCTTTACCATACTCCGATTTTGCATGATCCCAATTTCTGTAGTACACGCTCATGTTTTTAAGGGGAAAGCTCTATCCAGCTTCATAGTCCACTGTCCTTGCGATTTACGTAGATTCGTTTACATTCCCATGGATTTTAACATTCACGAAGAACTAATTATCTACCCGAGAAGTATGGCGCACAATCACCCAATCCCCCTCCGATCGGCGAGCATGTGTTGCCACTCCCGGAGGTTACTCGCTGACTGAATTGAATTTACTGCAGATTCCGCTCCTCATGTTGTTATCCCCAACTTATCTGCAGTAATTTCAATTCAGTCAGCAGCTCGGAGCCCCCACAATTCGGTCAACCACATGTAAACATTTAAATTTATGTATTGTTCTGCCTTCACCCACTCAATAATGCTAAATTATTTCCTAGACTCCTTGAATTTTCTTTCATTGCGCACTGGTGCTGTCAAAAATAATCGGTGAGCAGGTGTTGCCACTCCCGGAGGTTACTCGCTGACTGAATTGAATTTACTGCAGATAAGTTGGGGATAACAACATGAGGAGCGGAATCTGAAGTAAATTCAATTCAGTCAGCGAGTAACCTCCGGGGAGTGGCAACACATGCTCGCCGATCGGAGGGGAATCGGGTGATTGTGCGCCATACTTCTCGGGTGGATAATTTGTTCTTCGTGAATGTTCAAATCCATGGGAATGTAAACGAATCTACGTGAATCACAAGGACAGTGGACCATGAAGCTGGATAGAGCTTTCCCCTTAAAAAAATGAGCGTGCACTACAGAAATTGGGTTGGGACCATACAAAATCGGAGTAAGGTAAAGGCACTCACGAGGGTGTTGGTGCTTGGCATCAGCAAATCCTGGTTCGAAGTGTAGCCATTACATAGTTTTACCTAGGTCTCCGTAGTTCTCCGTAGTCAATACAAGGGACTACGGAGAACTACGGAGACCTAAGTAGAACTACGTAATGGGTACCCTTTGAATGAGGACTTGCTAATATTCATACAAACAATCGAGGTACAAGATTCTATTCGTTTGAAGCTTCCGGCTCCGAGGGGCTACTTCATACAGACCTTTGGCTCCACGATGGCAGTGCACAACAGAGTATCCAAGGATTTGGCCAGCTCCATTCCCCCCTCGCGAAGCTACTGTTGAGTGGGGGAAAAAACGGTATCAGACGAGAATCTGCTTCATGCTGCACGGCTTTAGGCAGTCAACGCGCTCGCACACATAAACACCTGCAAGCGCGAAGCTGGGCCGGATCAATCCAGTGGTCGTTAGCGAAAAAGATCATTTTTGCGGCGAGGAAGGTGGGCTGGTAAATCTAGGCATGTTCGACGCATCAGAGCCCACCGAACGGAAGGCGTGTAATGAGCTTCGATATGCAGTCGTGGCGGCTGGCAGGGCGTCAATCAACTTCTGGTCGTCGAGGCGCATTCCAAAGCCATCAGAAAATGTTTTCACCCTGGAATAGCGAGCAGGTTTCGGCGGGTAAATGATGATAAAGACAGAGAGGCGGGGCTGAATGGATGGGTGTTTATTCAGTGGATGATCTTCCCGACTCCCAGCAGCGGCACATATGGGGTGCTGCACCTTAACAAAGCGAGTATTACACAGCAAGTTCGCACTATCCCACAACGCAAGAATGTCGTGGGAAATTTCAAAGGCAATACTTATGAGAATTCAAATTATCAGAAATCGCTACGGCACTCTGATTCGGTCCCGCTCCAACAGTATGAATAGAAAGACTCCAGTGTAGAGCTCATCAGAGATCTTACCCCGTTTCTATGTTACACCGAGGAATGAGGTACGAATGTGATATGATGATCAGGAGAGAATAAGGTGGACCAGGGTTGATACTGTGGATCAGAATTGGACGCAGGTCTGCTGCATGTGGCCTGTGGCCGTCTCAACCCCTTAAAGCTCTCTGTAGCCGGTGAGTATAAAGAGGCTCTGAATTCTGGTTGAACTCCATAGCATTACATGTTCGCCACCAGCTTTCTCAATCTGCTTCTCGCTGCCTCTTTGGTCTCTGCTGCATCCCTGCCGGCTGCACGCACTACCACTTACCAGATCTGTGCCATTTGCCCTCCCTTTGACACAGAAGGCAACGCCGTCGGCGCCATTCCGGGCGGCTATGGATTGACGCCACCTGCGAGGTTCTGCGGGTAAATTCTTCCATTGGACTTCTCGATGAAGGTATTGAAACATTTGATTAGTTTTGGTGACCTTGGACAAAACGGGTTCATCACTAAATGCTTCTACGATGTTCGTATGCCGCTTTCCTTCGCGACTTATTCTTATTCGAATTATAGAATTCCGGTTCTCTCGTTCAAGGAACAGAGTTCTGCCCTCCTGGACCAATTGCAGTTGCCGAGCCACCGAACTGCCAAGTGGTTACAGAGTAGAGGTTTGTCGCTGCTAATCCACTTGAATAATGATTGATAATCGTCCTTCAGGTTATCCAGAAATAGTCGCTGTGAGATAGGGTCATTGTGAAATACAGCTTTGTATGTGCCTTGCAATTATTGTGGGTGACTCCATACAGGGACCCGAATCTATCACGGTGAAACATGTTGAATGGCACCTATACTAACAGTATCAACCAAGTATCAACTGCGAGCATTTACACTGGTGCTAGGTTGAAACTCTCATGTGAAAAACATGCCCGAGTACATCTGCCAAAGGATTTTAAACCCAGCGCTGAGTGACATCCAGCTCCATCAACCCCAACAATTATACATAATGTACACGGCAAATCCGGGCATCACAGGAATTTAATGGTCGATATACTTCGGGGAGGGGGACCGTTGCAGTGTGCACGGCAGGACTTCACACTGATGTACCTCTTGCCAATCTCACCATTATATCTTCCTCTGGGCTTGAACTGCACCGAAGCAGACATTGCAAAGAGTGTGGGCATCTAGTTTTCTGTCAATTCTAATCTCTGATTGACTCAACCGAAGAACATTTTTCAGAGGCTTATGATGTGAAAGGAAGAGTTTTGAATTGAGCTAGGATCAAATGTGACTTAGAGATGGGAGTCATGAAAGTTGTGGCTGAGATGGCACCATGGCTATACTAAATTCCCCTTGGTATTTGCGAGTTAAATATTTTTCATAAATACCAAAACTTTGGTTCGACTTCACTTGCATTGCATATGGATGAATCTTACTGGAACCCCTATTTGTCACTGACATTGTCAAGACAAGCCCTGGGTCGACCTGGCTTTGGCAGGACAGTGAATAACCTGGCCGGGACAATAATTGAATAACCCAGTCTGGAGTGATCACGACGGACAACGAGAGGGCAGTGCTGAACAACCTGGCTCTGCAGGGGAAGTTTGGCTGTAGCTGTCGAGGTGGGGTGTCGCGAGACTCGCGAGAGGCAGTGGAGTAACCACCTGGTCACCGAACTTGAGGATATCTCAAGGAGAAGATGATGTGCGTACGAGCGTCGTTCGTGGTCGTGGTGAGAAAGCGCTGCGCCGTTGTCAGGTCAAAGTAGACTTGATATTAGACGAGGTAGAATCTAAGGTACATGTAGATTCTACCGAGTTTATATACTATTTCCCCTGAAACTGATGGTTGACTCTTTGTGAAATAACAGGCGATCTTGAGTGTTCGATCCTGACGACGGGTGATCAGGGTATCCCGATCGTCGTTCTGGTTGGACGTGAAGACCAATTGAATAACCCCTGGTTGGTTATTCCAGTCCTCAATCGTTGTTAATATTCAATAAAGAGTACGGATAACCCCTGGTTAGTTATTCCGTATGTGTCGTCTTGTCTTTGGTTGCAAATATGTTTAGATATTTGCCAATCTCGTTGCCTCGATAACCTAAGATACCCGGGGTTAGGGCTGAACGAAAGTGTTGAAGATATGCCAAATCATGACAGACATAATGAAAAAGGCGAGCAGGAGGTGGGCACCTTTGCTGGAGGATTAGAAATAAATGACATGGATTAGGCCTCTTCTAGGCAGGAGATGAACCTCGGGGATTTATTAACAATAAATCCAAAAAATTATATCCTGTGCAGTGCAGGGCTGTAAATTTCTTCTGGATTTCTCGAAGATAACACAGCTGATGCCTGTATCTTTGAGCGCCTGACTTCTTTCTCCACCACCATGGCCTACAACAGTCCCCGGGAACCTAAATTTACATCGGAATCGACGCTCAATGAACCCACCTCCGCTGATCAATGCGTGCATCTACAACCAGGTCTCCTCAGCGGCACTGTCTGATTGAGCTAGTGGATATACAGGCACCTTTTCCCCCCGGGCACAGAATTTCGTTATCGCAGACGGGAAATTCGAGAGCGTGACAAATATCAATCATCCTGCTCCGACTGCTTCTTGACGTAAGGAAAGGACTTTGCTTTCTGCATTTATTCAGAGTTGCGATCACTTGATAGACTTTCGAAATATCCCGCTTCGGGAACTGGATCTTCTGAGTGAAATACGACTCAACCGTGCCACCTATCTAAGAAAATGAGAGACACAGACAGGGAGAGACAGGTTCCGCAATTTGTCTCTGATTTAGATTCGAGGGAGAGCGAGGGCCCATTTCCCCAAGTGGTATTGGTTTTGGCCAGGCTGCAAGACCGCGCGTCGGGTGGACTCGGTGGGATGGAGATCTGTAAATGAATGCAAGAAGGTGCAAGAAACACGTTATAGTTCGGCTGCACACACCTGCTGCGTCGTGGAGTGATATCGACTTGCGTCTATTCTATTGCTTCTTGCACTGTAGAGACAAGGCCACGTATCACGGAGGATGGGGACAACGGTAGTGGCACCGGGCGGACATACAATCTGCTCGACTCGTTAAAAGACCTGCGCGAAGCCGTGGACCTGGACGAAAAGACGCGAAAGAAAAGGAAACATGGAAGGTCATTGCGGAAGGAGACCTGGGACGACGAAGACGCCCCGGTGCATCCACAGACACTGTCTCTGCAAATGCGCCCAGTCCCCTTCAATAGAAACAAAGACCATATACAGCACATAAGCCAATCGGCTGCAGATGACACTCTATCCAAGCCGCTACGCAACGATACGAGGCGTCTCAAAGGAGAGGCGCTTTGCAGATCGCTGGGTAGTAAAGCCTGGACGTGGCAACATCCCCGGGCGATTGCCGCGTTCCGCGTACTTGCATCCACCAGATACACACGCGCAAGAAAATAGCCCGTGGGGGCTCGAGACCAAAAATGGGTAGCACAGCATGAGATATCAGTGAGGAGGATGTGTGGAATGAGAGACACACCAGAGAGACCCATGAGGCTGAAAAGTGCGGCGGGAAAAGCTGGCGGGATGCAGTTAATACACTCAAGTACGACGTCAGGGATGGTAGAGTCTGCAGGCGGTACACAACAAAGGTGACTCGTTGGACGCATTTCTGCGCAGAAGCATGGACATTCGCCCGGAGCGCGAAGCATGCATCAATAGTTGGAATACAAGAGGGAAAGAAAGCCAGGGGAATTTTGTCCGAATGGCAGGTATAATAAGCGCGGGCTGGGCGAGATATGGGCACCAGGCGTCGGGGTGGGGAAAGGACGATCGTTGATGAGAGTTTGATGCGCCTGTCAATCAACACTGCCACACCTTTTCTCTCACAATTCGCTGCTCTACAACGTCCACCATTCATCGGAACGCAACATCAGTAAAACTACAGGTTTGTCTTTGGCGTCTTTCCCAAGACGTCAAAGACGCCAAAGACGAATTTTTCCAAAGACACAACGTCTTTCGCGAAGCAGGTCCCATCGTCTTGGGTAAGACATTTGTCTTGGACAAGACCTCAAAGACGCGACATATCTTTGGCCAAGATCACCTCACATCTGCATCAAGACACTCATAAAGACGCAAAAGACAGGGTGAAAAATCATATATTGGGGTGTCGTACATATAAACAGGCGTAGAATTAAACCAATGCGGCCGAGGTCCGCGTGAAGGAAGTCCCTGCAATGATGCTCCACCAACAAAATCAAAATCAAGAAATGCTGCAATGGCTGAATCAGTCCGATATATCGTAGATATGATACTCGACGCACCATAAGAGCCGCAACTTTTGCGCGGTACCTCTCAACCAATGATCAGTAGACTTGATATGCTATACAGTACGTTGATTGGCAGTGCGCAGAGCAGAGAGGTTGATTGGGCTTGATGGACTGACATGGGACTTGACCAGGTCTGGCTTCGATGATTGCTCGCGCCTTGGGCTTGGATAAAGTAAAGGATTGGGCCACAGGATTGAGAAAGCATCAAGGGCACCTTGAGCACTTGATGGGACTGGAGGGCATTGCGAAGTGGGGCTCTTGCGTGTCTTCGCGTCTTGCGCGGGAAGCGGGGGATACAGGACCAGGGATTTGAATTTGATGGAGGCCAATGTCTTGGACTAGAAGTCTTGAGCTGAGAAGGCGGTGGAAGGAAGGAATGTGAAGGGCGGGGGAGGGGGGAGGATGAGGGCAAGAGGCAAGAGGCGAAGACACAGGGGGCATGCCCCACCGCTTATCAGCTCATAAGCCGCAGACACTTATGAACGGCGGGTTGCTCGCTTATTGATGGCTCGGAGAAACTGCCTCATGTTTTCCTCGTGTGTATTTGTAATGAACATTGATGTGTAGCGGGTTCAAATCTGGGTAGTAGTGTTCTTTTTGAAACACCATATTCTATTTAGTGGCACAGTCAGATATGCAACCGGAATGTCACCTACACCTCCAAAAGATTACCACACTCTACAGACATATTTCTGTCAGCATTGTTGAGTCTTTTTCGGGTGTGTTGTCAGGGACACAAAATATTCACTCAGTCGACGCAATCCACGGAGCCTAGAATTTTTTGTGTGGCTCTTGGAACACAACCAGTATCCTGAAAAGCATAATATCTCAGAGATATACAATCGTCAAGCGGCAAAACTCCTCTTGAATGTTTGCAGTCTTTGAGGAGGAACCAATGTCATGGCTAGAGGTGAACCCATCTCGGTCAGTGTTTATTTGGGTGCCATTGGGTGCCTGAGAACTATAGCCTTGAAAGGGGTGAGCTCTTCGAGAGTGCTGGGATGGTGAAGTAGCACAGTATATTACAACTTGGCCTGTTCCAGAAAATGGTACCCAGTCAAGCTAATATATTATCTGGAATTTTGTTCTGAAAGAAAAGAATTCACAGAATAGCACAAGTACAACCCACCCCACTAAACTAGAACCAGTTTAGGAAACAACAAGGTCGTGAAGGCTGCGAAAATATAGAACTGTTGTAGAGAATATGTCTACAAAGAGTTCGGCAATCTACTGGATGTGTAGCCAACAATCCTTTTATATTTCTGAGTCTGCCCCTAAATAAAATGTGATGTTTAAAAAGAACGCTGTTACCCAGGTTTGAACCCACCACAGATAAATGTTTATTACACACATACACGAGGAAAACACGAGGCGATTTCGCCGAGCCATCAATAAGCGAGCAACCTGCCAACTACCCGCCCCTCATGAGCGCCTGCGGCTTATGGATTTTAAGCGGTGGCTGATGCCCCCTGTGAGAGCAACGAACCATTTGATCCCATCTGTCATCTGACATGTGCTTGCGTGACAACAGGATTAATCCGAAGCGGAGTTTCAATGACTTGTAACATTTTCAACTTTTCAAAGTTCTCGCTCTCCTTGCGCTCTCCGACACCAGCCCACATTCCCCTCTTCGGACTGCCACCAGTATTTCTGCGAGCTGGGCTGTGAGATACTTTATTTGTCTTATCAGAAGGTTGCCACCTTTATTTTGATAAATCACATTAAATTCCCTGCACCGTGCACGCATCGATAAACCACCTGGAAACCTTTTAAAACACAATTTAAGAACACCAGTTGAACATCCAAACATGTCAGGCCGATGTGTGTATAAAAAATCCGGAAATTTATTCGTGAAGTACTCAAAACCAAAGATGCCCACCAAAGACTAAGCTGTCGGCGCCCAAGACAAAGACATGTCAAAGACTCACCGCCAAAGACCTAAGACCTTGCCTAAAGACAAAGACGCTCAAAGACAGGTTTCAAAGACGTAAGATGCCAAAGACAAACCTGTAGTTTTACTGATGAAGGTCAGTATTCCTCAAGTCCCTTCGAAATCTGGATGCATCCCAAGGTCTCTGCAATGGCTCTCGAGGAATTCTCACTAAAATGTCACCTCATGTCCTCGAAATACGGCTGATTGGTGGAGAACACAGTGGCAAAAAGGCCTTCATCCCACGCATCTCAATTAATCCTTCAGTGGAGCAGATTGGCTTTGCCATGAAACGTCGACAGTTCCCTGTTCGTCTCGCATTTTCAATGACTATAAACATATCACAGGGCCAATCTGTGGACCACATTGGTCTGGACCTTCGGACTGATGTCTTTGCTCATGGGCAGTTATATGTGGCACTTTCTCGATGCACTTCGAGTCGAAGAGTTAAAGCACTGTTCAAAAATGATGCCAGCACAACTACGAAAAATGTTGTCTACCCACAGGTTCTTCTTTAAGTACAGTATGTATATATCTTTTCCGACATTGGTTCCGAAGTCTGATTAATGGATTCCACAGGTAGTTTGTCATGTATAGTTCAATGTTTATAAATTTTGTGTGCCTTAAAAAAATATACTAAGATGCGGAGCCACCTTAATTCAATTCGTCAAGGGGTGTGACGCGTGACCCAAAGTTCCAATTCGTCAATTCGTCAAGCGAGCTCGAGCTGTGTGACGTCCCCCAAAATTTCGTCAACCCGTAGAAATGTTCGCGGAGCTTTAGTGAGTACATGGTGACTCAATATGATAATTTAGGAATGGTCTGAGTAAATTATTTTGGATATTTTGGATCGACGCGCCAGAATGCATTTTTTGCGGTTGAACTTTGGTTGAACTTGGTCTGAACGACGACATTTGCGACGTTGGAAGCTGAAACCCTTGAAAATGAACAATAAATTGATGGGGACACGCCTGAAGGCGAGGAAATTTGCTCCAAGCCAACTCTTGAGCCTACCGTGACGAAAAAATATATGTTCGTCAAGAGCCTGGGTGACGCGTGACAAGGTTGCAAAATTTGTCACGTCAAGCACCCCCGTGACGCGTGACTGACGAATTGATTTTAATAGTACAGTAATATTGTTGGAATATGAGAGGGAGAGATCGCTCTGTGCCTTGTCCAAGGTCGCCTGTGCTGCCTGGACCCTGTTGCGCAGGTCCGTAGGGTCGCCTTTGGCGCCCATCTGCAGAGAAACCAGCTGCGAGTTGAGCGTGTCCATCTCCTGCGATTTCGCTTTGATCTGGAACCGAATGACCTTCGGGTCTTGGGTGAGATCTTCCAAGGTGAACGACGTGGACAGATTGGCGAACCAGTCTAGCGGCGTCATCTGCATAGGATACACGTTCATGCTGCCGTCGAGCGAAGACATAGCTGCCTCGCGCAGAGAATCTTTGGTGTCCTACCCATAGCGCAGCTGCTCTCTGGGGGCAGAGCACCGTCATGTCACCGTTTTCCTTTTAACATTGGTAGGGGACATCTACAATCCGTGAAAACACACCCCAAAAAAAAACCATCAATTTCGCATTTCCTAGTAATAGACAGGTTGCGCACGAGCCATTGGAGCCACCCAGTGGCTCTCGGACCGTGTGCAAAAATAGCAGGCGAGTGGCTCCAACAAGCCACTCACAGCCATTCACGTCATATTTTGGCGGTGGAGGCATTTGTTTGCGCACGGACCGAGAGCCGCTGGGTGGCTCCAATGGCTCGTGCGCAACCTGTCTAATATCGAGCCCGCGCCAGGAGAGCCCATTGCTATATTTGGTGTGAAGCCAGATGATATCCAATCAACCCCAAATTTTGGGGGTGATTCTACCCCTCTGATACACATTTTTCATCGAGGGCCACCCACCAGATTCCTTGCATAAACCTCAGGAAAAATAAAATGCTGGCGGGCAGTTTCAAACAGGTGGCTGGTGAAACAGACCTAGCACCTCCCGACTTGATTCCATCAAAAAATGCCTTGCCGTCAGTTTTGCCTAAATCTAAGTTGGTAGACCCCATCCCAGCGTCGATTCTGATGTTTCCCCAAGGTCACAGATCAAGCGCACCATTATTGAATACTCGACAGATGTCAAACAACCGGCAGTCTGAAAATCACTTCACCCAGATCCCAACACAAACTTCGATTGCCCCTTTTATACAATATATATACCCTTGGTTCGGGGTTTTCAGAAGATATAGAAATCATATGCGGCACACCTAGTTTATTCCATCTGCCCAACCAACCATCGTTACACGCCTATGCGACGTATATAAACACGTGATTCGAAGATTTTCATTCTTATGAGGGGGGGGGGGGGTTATTATACTCGCGAGGTCCACAACATGAACAACGAGTTTACCGAAGACAAACATGTAGTAGTGTACGGGTGGTTAGCCATACATTAAATACCACAAGATGCCAACGGAGCACACAAGACGCTAAGCAACTGTGGACTGGCCGGCCTGGAGTAGGCAGGACCACCAGTTAAAACCCTGTAGGACCTGAGCACCAATAGAAGAACTAGTGTGCGGGAGGAGTTCACTCCTCCCAGATAAAAATCCCCGGTGTCCACTAGTACACAAGAAGCTGTTGTATGTCTTCCCTTTGCAGAAGGCATGCACGAACCACAAAGTTGACGTGTTCAACTTCCGAGAAAGGTCCACAGTCAATAAGATTAGCGTGTTCAACTTCCGAAGAAGGTCCACAGCCAGCCAACAATAAATCAAGTCGTCCGAAACAGCGTAAAGTGGAGCCGGATTTGAGGTGTTTAAATTGCCGGGCCTGGCTCAGAAACCAGGAGCATTGGTACGGAGTCGAATATTTTGAGAACATCATACGCCAATTTTGCAAGCAGCGGTGTAATTTCTCTTTTCGGAAGGAGTCCATGGAGGAGTTGCAATGCATCGGGGAATTGTTGAGCGAAACCAGGGAGTTCAATGTTCAATTTGTCGAGAAATATTTGACGAATTTGTGCGAGGTCTGCGTGTTCACATTGAAACATTGCATGTGGCAAGGCTGTGGCTTGATAAAATCATCTTTGTCAGAGCCTTGCAGTGCTCTGGTTGCTTCACCCTGAGGTAATGGCGGAAGTCCAACGACTTCTTAACCAACTTCCCAGTCTCCTTGTCTTTTTCGAGTCGTCCAACGAGGAGATCGCGCACTCGTGATGAAGATTCTATTTCGTTGTCTATCCATGCTTCCATGGATTTTTTCACAGCCTTCATGGCAAGTTCCACCATTGCCCCATCGATATTAGGAGATATGTCGAGGTCCACGGGAATATAAAGACGCGACAAGACAATGCGGAGGTCGTTTATCCATGAGATTTTACTTGCACGAGCCAAAGAAAGTGATTGTTGCAGCGCATTCCATGCTGGTCTCTTGTGGTCCAATTCAAGCAGATAACAGAGATTTTTAAGTGCGAGGTAAACTCTGCGGTATTTGATTGGCCATATTCCAGTTTCGGAGAAGAGAACTGCCCGTAGGCTTCGAGAGCCAACACCGAGCATGCGTCTCAAAAAACGAAGTTGTACTCGCTCTAGCAGCTTGAGACTTTTGATGTCAATGTCTAGACAAACATCGCACCCTGATGTAAGATAAGGATCCACTCGAGCCATATATAGGGTTCTGGCATCCCACGCGGGTAAGTGTCCAACAAAGCGATCCAGGCTTAGGATGACATTCGCAACCGTGGTCGCCTTTCTAGCTTTGATTTTATAATGTTCCCTCCATACGAATTTCGGCCCGGTTTCGAACCAGATACCTAGATAGCAGGCCTTCTGTACTTGCTTGATGATCCTCCCACCCAAATGGAAGGATGGGTAGGCTTTCTGCCGTGGTCCAAATATTTGGTATAGACATTTGGCAATTGACGGTTCACAACCATTATTATTGGACCATGCTTGAGCGCCATTGAGATGACTTTGAAAACCAGGTGGCATCCCTGATGCAGTGAGAATATCGTCTGCGTGTTCCACATGACAGATGGGAATACCATTGAGTTCAATGTCTTCCGGGTGGTGTGCGAGAATGAAGTCGGACATGAATAAATTCCAAAGATGCAGCGACCCAGGATCACCGGTCAAAATTCCCAGAAGTGACCTGAAGGCGGGCGCAAATTGACCATCGAGTCGAACCAAATAGCGGATTCGATTGTAAAGGATTTTCAACCATTCAATCATAGGGCCCGAGATGCCCATGGTTGCCAATTTGACCCAGAGAGTTGACCTGTCAGTCCCTGGGAATGCGTTCTTCAGGTCAAG
The DNA here is from genome assembly GCA_029378395.1 of Mycena leptocephala. Taxonomy (NCBI): domain Eukaryota; kingdom Fungi; phylum Basidiomycota; class Agaricomycetes; order Agaricales; family Mycenaceae; genus Mycena; species Mycena leptocephala. The sequence continues at coordinate 19,124 of JARJLF010002622.1, read as the reverse complement.
GTATGCAACATATAACGGTTTATTGAGTGATTCTGCCTTGTCGATGAGGCACGAGAGCGCAAAGACATTGTCATTTGTGCGAAGTCCGTCTTGGAATCCATTTTGGGTAGGTGGGATTGCGCCAATATCTTGAGCGCCTTCACGAATTCTTCGATCAATTATCAACGTCAGCATTTTGAGCGTGCAGCATTCGAGTGCTATTAATCGGTAACTTGAGGTATCCGTAGCGTCCTTGTCCTTTTTTGAGAATTCCAATCAATAGTGACATGGGCCAGAACCGTGGCATGTCCTGATTCTTTAGGCAGTAGACAAATAATTCTAGAAGCTTTTCGTTGGGAATGTCCAAGCAGTCTTGATATGAAAAGCCATCAACACCCATAGCTGTGTCAAGCCCGTGAGCTTTTATGTGCCTTTTCATCGCCTCGATCTCTTCTATGGTTATGTCCCGGGTATACAATAGTCTAGGGGATAAATCCGGGGGTGGGCGCGATTCCTTGGCCATCCTGGCATTGAACGCGAGCTGATCCGAGTTGAAAGACGCCGGCAGCACCTTTGGGTAGTTCAATCGAGCCTTAAAGTCCGCCGAGAGTTGTGTCACATTGACTTTAGCTTTTTTGGACCGTGGGTCAGTGCGCTTGCCAACAAAGTCCCAAAACTCCTTTGGGTTCTTGCAATCCAGTAGCTCGGTTCGAAGGCCAAACTGCAAAGCATGGACTTTTGCACGACCTCTATGGCTCTGGCCTGTGTCTTCATCAGGAGTATCTTCTCCGGTTGTCCATGACTTAGGAAGTTTCCTCCAAGGTTAGTGGTCACTTTCTGTCTTCCGGTTTTTGTACTCGCATGCTCTTCATTGCAGGGCATCTCATTTTGAACTGTTACAGCATCAAATGTTTGGTGGGTGCTTTTGATGGTCTGCGCGGATTTTGCCAACGCATATGCCTCGCGTTTGGCTGGGTTGTCCTCCTTTGTGTTAACGAACACAAAACAGGTTCCAGCATGCCTTCCCGCCAATAGTTTCACGACGGACTTGAAAAGGTCACCATTTGAGCCAGGCCATCCGAGCGTTGTATTCTTTGCAGCCGAGTAGCACAGAATTCGGATGATCATCTTTGATGTACAAAAAATAACGAGAGTTTTATCACATGGGGTAGATTGGAGAGCTGCATGAATTGCGAATAATCGCGCTCGGTCAGCAGATAGGTGGCCTGGACCGGGTACACGGAGCCCTTTATTCGATGCTGAACCCGGGCCGAAGAAAATTCCAGTGCCCGAGGAGCCGGTTTATTGTTGCCTTTTGCTGCTAGTCCTTCGACATAAATGTGGATTGGCGATGATGCACATTGAACTGGTCCCCAGAGCGATTCCAATGCCTCATCCTTGGTCTCTTTGGCATCCGTAGTTTCTTGATAGAGCTGATCAATGTATTCTCTCCCACTGAAATCTGGGGTTTGACCGTGTTCGGTGGTAAGAGTGCGTACTCGAAAGCTTTTGCATCGAAAGTTATGCAGATCCGCATGTGGTCGGAATAATCTTCGTCTTCATCTTCCGTTGGTAGTTCAACATGAAATTGCGAACAAGAGGCAGTAGGTTCTGCGACACAATAGCGTAGTCGATGACCAACTAGCCTGCAGGTTGCCACGAAGTAAAACGTCCCGGGGATGCCGTTTCTAGCGAAGTTCCATTCAAAATGCACAAATTGTAAAGTGTGCAATCTTCCACCAGAGCTCGCCCGCGCGTGTTGATCTTCTCATCTGGATCTGATGAAGTCCTTTCCCAGTCTTCTGCCCAATCGGGCCAAGGCAATGCAGCTTGCAAGGCCCCTGTCCGTGAATTTATATCACTCAGGAGAGTGACATATTTGTCGCAACTTTGGGTGCAGAGTGCCATCGTTTCTCGCAATTTTTGACTCGTTCCACATCGGTCCAACCTTCCCATCGAGAGCTTGCGGGAGGAATATAAGCACCAATGAGCCAGATACACCCCATATCAAGTACAAGGATGTCGGGGGAGCTAAGCTTCGATATCGTGAATTTGAATTTATCCCGGATGATCAATGCGATACCGCCTCCGCGGCACGAATTATTCAATAGAGGTTTGCGAGGGTGAGAAACAAGTGTGTAACCCGCCGGCACATCTGCCGCGTGCTCTTCCCCAGGGAGCATGTCAGTTTCTACAAAAAAACATAATGTCGTATTCGCGTAGAATTGAGTGGAATTCTGGACTGGTGAGCTTCAGGGTGAAGTTATGGAATATATTCCAGTACATGACATGAACCGGGCAACTACGTGTATTGGTCTGGTTCCTGGAATGACTATATTATTTGTCATGGAATCGGTGTTTGAAGTACTCTCCGACTCTGTGCATCCCATTTTCCTGGATAATAAGCACTATACCATCCTCTGCGCAAAACCCCTGCTCTGAATTTACCAAAAGGAGCACAATTTCGCTGCTCCGATGCTTACAGCGGAGCGCGAGTACGGCAATGACGCAGCTTAAATGCAAGATAAGTAAGGTGCCTCATGACCATGTTGATCACTTTGATTGGATGATTGTCTTGCACATGCGAGAATACCTCCTCGTGATGTCCCTTCCACTGTCAACTTGAAGGGTGGCTGGAACTGGGACCCAAATAGCACAACATTCTCAAGAACGACTCCGACTGACTTAGGTTTCCCCTAGAGGCGTGCCGGTAAGTAGTATGGAAGGCGGTGAGACGGCGCTATGAAACAGGCACCAAAAAACTCAGGCGCCAAAAAGACGATCTGCTGCGCTACAATCGGGGGTACGTCGAAATCTTGTCCATCACCGAATGCATGCCACAGCGTGCCGCACGCTGTGGCAAACACTGTCTCGTCGCCTGGCTTTTCTCCGACCTGCAACGCGCCATTGCGGTACGCGTTGTATTCGTTCACCACGACGCTGGGGTCGCCACCGTAGCTCGCCCCGCTTCCGCGCGGCTGAGGAACTGAGGTCGTAAGCTTCGATCTTCTTAGGGGACGTGCTCGTCGAGCCTCCAGTGTCCTGAAGCCAAGGATGGTTTCGCTAAGACACCGCCGCATGCGCATTGTGACCACGAATTCGCGGTTTTCCCTGCGGGTGCGGGTGCGTAACGGGCGCTGGATTTGATTCCCTCAGTGGAAAATCGCTCTCCGTCGCTCTGTCTCACATTCTGACAGACTCGCGCTAGCTTCTCTCCTATTTGCCCGTCCTTTAATCGTCCAACTGAATTCGTGGCGCTATTCCATTTTTTAAGCCAAAATCCCTTAAAGAAGGGATGGAATAGGGAATCCCATTCTCGATGAGATAGATAGGACTGTTGAAGCCTGCGGGAGAAATGTGAGTGAGTGAGGTGATAACGGCGATCGCGCACCTCATACGAGTTCGATAAATTCCGAGTAATGTAATATTCGGTTTAGAATTTGAGGACGAAATCATTCTGAATCAATAGAGGCCAAAGCGTGAGCGGCTGTACCGATAGTACTTGACGTACCTTGCGGCGAAGAATGAAAGTGAAACTAATACAAGCGACATCCAGCTCGTGGGAACGTCCTGATGGAAAGAGATACGACTGATAAGCAGACGCAGGGCGAAAGAGACATATTCCTTGGCCGTGAACACACGAGTCCCCACAATGAAACCAATACGAACACGAACATCGATATCTCCTCGTGGGAGTAGAAATGTCATCATTCGGTGCTGTGCAGACTTGAAGGAGAGATGAGACGATACAAGGGGCAGCCTGGGTGCCGCGTTAAGCTGAAAGAAGAAATATATGCACCACAGACCAAAAATAAAGGCAGGGAATGTAGAGTCAGTCGCACCAAGAACGGAGGAAGGGTAGCTCGCCCAGGCGCGCGGAGAGCCAAGAACGACTGAGACGCCCCAAATGGAACGCTGTGGTCGCCATTGGCTGCCATGGGTTGCTTGGGAAATACGGAGCGAGGGAGCGGACGGTTTCAATCTAGCGCTCGGGGATGAAGCACGCGGCGCAGGCAGATGGGAAGAGCGAGATCATTGAAAGAAGGACGCGAACTGAAGTGTCCGCAAATCTAGGGAAATTCAGGAGTGTTTGCATCACAGAAAGATGGACACCCATGAGTGCTCTGCAGCATAACTCCGGCGGTGCAATCCTCTTGCCGAAAAAGAGGTGAGGCGAGTCAAGTGAGTGCGAAGGAGATCCGGAACAACGGAGGATACACGGGGAATGGAACTGCGTAGAGTTGATTTGGGGATGCATTCGAAAATCCGATGAAAAGGTACGCACTTGAGAAGGCAGAATGTCTACACACACTAGCTTGACCAAGGAATGTGCGCTGGCGCGGCGCTGCGTGGTGGGAGGATCGAGAAGAGGGCAGAGGGAGGTCTCAATACGATGGTAGACTAGCGCGATGCAGGCCTTGGGTGCGCCGTGGGTAGTCTGCACATGTGAATGATGAGCTGGGAGGTAGCAGATATGGCTCATGGATGCATCAGTCCGTGCGGTTGGCGGCCAAGTGTGAGGAACCCGACAAAGCTTTCAGTAGTGGTGTTAACACGCTTGATGCAACGGGAAGAGCGCCCAAATGGGTAGTCGCCGGGAAGAATGCAAGAATTGCGAGGAAGGGTAGCGGGACTAGGGGTCGAGATTGGCGGGGCGGAACGGCGAAGCCATGAGAGGAAGGGGAGAGCGGCTCGGCGGATGTGGAAGGACTGGGTATAATTTAGAATCCCCTAGGCCTGGCATATTGTGGCCAGGGGGTGATTTATCTCGCATATAGGCCGTGACATCCCAAAAAAAAATTGAAAATCCGTTGGAGATTATCAAAACAGCTCCGAGACGTTCAGAAATTGTACACCTCCGACCGTAATCAGATAGGAAGATCGCGCGCCAATAACCGGTGGAGATCAATTACAAAACAATTTTTTGGCACCAATCCCGCCACCGTCGCGACAATGAGCGGGCTTCCCGACATTCTGAGGATCCAGAAGGACGGGAGAGTGCCGTGCCGGGCGACCTACCATCGTCCACCTCATCAAACTTCAGCTGAAACACGCCTGTACGCGCCGCGCGTGCGAAAAACGGGTTTTTTGGGGCCTTTTTTCACCGATTTCGTGACTGGTTTTGCACCTTCGAAGATCTTTTCGGTGACTCGTGACAGGTTTGAAAGTTTTCGAAAATTTTGAGCCCTGTGACGCGTGACATTTGAAGTGATTTAAATACTACCGTATATCCACGCTTGCGTTTGGGCCTCGAACTTGGGGGCCCGAATCAGTCCCAAATACTGGAGGGACCGGATGAGCGGTTGGGGCCCCGGGGGGATTTTATCAGCCTCTTGGGCAGCACGCCCGCAGACACCACGAAAAAATCAAAAAAATATGAACATGGAGGTAAATGGTGCAAGATTCAGGCTGCGCAAAAACGCCATGGATGTAATAGCTGTATGAGCAAAGGTGACAAAAAATAAGATTTTTACCCTGTCAGCCAAGAGGGGACTGTATCTCGATGAATAAAGGGGGGTAAGGACCCAGAAATTCGGTTGAGTGAGGCTGGAATGGATATCCACCATTTGCCCCCATGCGCCCAGGGTGGGGGCAAGGGGAACGGATCGAAATTTAGATCACAAAAGAGAAATTGCTAAAACTTGTACATGACACTTGGAAAAAGATATTCCAGAAGGTGGAAAGCTAAAGAATGAGTTCCATTGGAAAGGTGATGCATTTGGGCACCTCAGAAAATCAAGGGGGTACATGGAGATACCCCAGCCACATTTTTTGGGGAGGTTATGAAGGGAAGAATAATTTCAACCAAATCAAACTAGATGGCACAAAAAGAGTGTCTAGGCGAATACTCTCGTATCTGCACGACTCCCGAGAAAATACATGGTATGAAATCCACGCCTTCCCGGCAACGTCCTATCCTGTAAACTTAAAAGAACCGACCACCTCTCCCTCATGCAGGAGCTGCAGCCCAGTCACCCTCACTGACAGGCCATTTCCACCATGTTCCGCCGCGTACTCGTCCACCAGCCTGTCAAGGCGCCTGCGCATGCCCGCCGTCCCCATCCATTCGCGAAAGTACGGGATGTACGCTCCACTCTTGGGTCCACGGTACACTGTAATGTGCGGCTCCTCCACTGCGTCGACGGGGACCCTGCATTGGTATTTCAGCTTCCATCCACTACATTCAACAGGGACGCACAAGTCCTTGAGCTGCTCCACGATCTCACCAAATCCATCCCCCTCTCCATCTTCCTCCCCCAGCCGAATCGCCACCCAATCATTACACTGGTCCGTTCCGCACTCCCACAGCACCCACGGCTCGAACAGCGCCGCCACTTCCTCCAGCCGCTCGAACAGCGTGGAGTACTCGTCTTCGTCGAGCGAGAAGACGGGGAAGACGGTGACGTGCACAGGGATCTGCCCCGGGTAGAGGCCCTTGCGCAGCTCGTTCATCCAGCTGAGCTTGCGCCCGCGGGCAGGTATGAATTGGATGGTGAGGCCATCGTAGTAGTTCATGGCTGGGGTGGTGGGCGTTGGCGCACGAGATCCCTTCTGGCAGGTCTATATTTGTTGGGGCACGTTTCCGCCGCCCTGCGATAGACGCCGAGATCATTATATATCTCGTATCCTAAGAAGATGCCTTGAATCAGTATGCACCTGTTTACACTCACCTTACCTTGTGATTTTGTTCTCAACCACGTTCCAACGCCTCCAGCCAAGCCGAATTAGGCCTGCATTTTTCCCATACTTATTTCAGGTGAGCCCCAAAATCACAAATTAGCTTCGGTTTGACAGTGCACACCAATCACGCGGACAACTTTCGCGCGCTCAAGGCCCACTAAAAAGGAAGTGGTCCTTCTAATTACCTTGGTCTGCTTCCCCGAGCCCTCCCATACTTCGTCACTACGTAGGATTACAGGAGTTCGTCAGAGGATGCGCAAGTTCGTCGGCTTGCGATACGAGCTCATGCCAAATTTGGCATCGAGAATGAGCAACTTCGTCGGGACTCTGTACCGTCGTTGAGGAAGGCTTACATCATCAGTTCCTCTCTGCTTCCGATTCATTGGCGCAGCTAGCTACATAATCTCGGCTCCAGATGTTCGGGCGGTAGGATCAGCGGACCGAAAGTCCGAGGCACAAAATGATGAGTATCATGTACTCCAATCCTGCAATGATACTTAGTTTGTATAGACACGATTTCCGCCCTTCAGTAGCATGTTGTGCCCATGTTTTCCGAATTCTGACCCAAAGACAAGGGTTTTAGGCCTCTGACTCCTAATAAAGTTCCACCGCGTCAAAGGGAGTAGTATTGTGTGCTGGAGGTTGTGAGTCAAAGATGTGTATTATGTGGGGCCTCAGTGACTTCAAAAGAGCAAAAGTACTGGAGAATTTCGGATGTGACTCGCGTGACTGATGTCACTGAGCGCATCTTTTACGGTCAAAGTACACCAGACGTTATAGGACAGTGCTCCCCCATCAAATTTTCATCAAATTCTGCCTCGACAACATCTGTACATATTACCCCCGGTAGGATTTCTGCCCGTGAGCGCAGCGAGAGACTGCCCTATAACGTCTGGGAACGAGACTAGCAGCTACAGACTTTATGACGATAACAGCCCAGAAATTACCGTGCAATTGCTCCCAACTAAATTGATCCAGTCACGTGAATTCATGTTCAACCGGCATTGGATATATGCAGGTCGGCAGAAACAGCCCTGTGGTAGCGCGAGCTGTTATACATCTATTCAAAGGCCTCAAATATTTCAGAATTTTTCCGGCGCATTCTGGTTGTGATAAAACTCAAAACATTTGACGAGTTGCGCTGCAATTCTTAACATGAACGAGACACTGAGATACTTTATCGTGCATGCCATTATCTGTGTACGTGAATATAATCGACAAGTCTAAGCCCACGAATGTCGCGCCTCAGCCGGGCATTAGTGTGAATAAATGCTAAACATACACCCCACCAGGTTACGACGGACATATCTTCCGGAAGTTCATCTACTGCGTCCATGTATTTTGGTAAGTCAGCAAACCATGGCTTCCCTGTTTCCGAGGCAACCGCCGACGCGCTGGGAATTGTGATGTCGTCGTCAGAGCCAGTATCAAGGTCCACGGCAAGAAGTTTGGCCAGTTTCGACTTCTTTCGAGGCCGCGGCAGTGGTTATTGATCTACTGGGACCTCACGAACCCTAGATACATTCATATACTACTCCCTGCCCTGAAGTAACTTGCTCATACCCTGACCATACCTTGTTCAATTGCTTAGGTCTCTTCAGATTTGGAATTTCAAAAATTCGTATCTTCTAGCAGTCCAAGGATTGTGGAAATCAGCCAAGATTTGAGGAAGATACGAAGCCTACTACAACTCTACAACAAGGGGGGTTGTGTTGGCAGAAATGTTACTAGGCAAAAGATTCGCTCCACATGTACAATTGGGTCATATCCGACGGACAAGGGAGCGAAACAAGGGCTGGAAACAATTTACTGTTAACGTTCCGGTTTTGGACACCCTTTTCGGCTTCTTTTTGCGTCCTTTTTGCCTCCCTTTGCACCATCTTGTGGCCAGGACCACTGCTTGAGAGCTTGAACTGCCTTAGAGTATCAGGGACATGCGCTAGGTACTCAGAATAATTGTGTAACACTGTAGTTTAGCTCTAACAGTCTTGCTGCATGCTTTGTCAAGTAAATTAGAAAAGGGAACGCACACAGGAAGAGAAAAGGGCTGTAAAAGGGAGCTCTGAATGACCCTAGTGTAGATCAAGCTTGGGCCGCACCCACTGTCGCAAGCGTTGCGACACCGCTGCTGCTGCACATAATCGGGCAATCTTTCGTCCTGGATGTCATGTCCGGCAGTTCAAATGTGGGCTGCAACAGATGGCGCAAGCATTGTAACACAGTTTTGTATAATAGATACGCTATGGGCCCGACCGTATTAAAATATATTTGAATATGGGTTTGGCCGCCTGGGGACCTCAGCGGCGCCAGTAGACTCTATACATTTGCCGCTCTGTCTTGTGGTACAAAATGGATGGCTATGTCTGGCATAGCCACCGGTAGCTAGCTATCTGTGTGGTTCATTTGGGCACCCAAATGAACTAGCTATATGTGTAGAAAAGGCCGTCGGGGATCGTGGTCGCAATCGCCTGCTTCACGATGGCCTGGCCAGACTTGAAGAGCTTCAGCTCTTTGTCGTGAGCCTCGAGGGCGGTGACATCGGCGGCGCTAGGTGGGCTGGCAGTCGTAGGAGCAACAGGAGCGATATGGGTGTCCTTCAGATGGTCAGCCATTCCGGCTGCGTCGGCGGCGAAGCTGAAGCGGCTCTTGTAGACGCTCCAGTTGGTGCCGTCTCCCTCGCACTTGGGAATGCGCAGGAAGAAGTCGCTGGGTTTTCCGTTCGGGTTGGACATGGTGTAGAATTAAGATGAAAGTTTGTCGTCGTAGATGTTTGTGGAGAATTTAGATTCGGGCGGGGCCCATAACCTATTGAAAATGTGACTTAACAGAGGGATGTTCGCAGAAGAACTGAAGTATATTCAGTGAAATACTACGGCTTAAATACAACTGAGAATATGCATAGACATGGATCCATAAGTAGGTATGTGGAATATAAAAATCTTACTACCTAATGGGACAAGTAAACACTGCATGAGTACACGAACAGAAATAGAAGAGGGAGAGACGGATTGAGAAAGGTTCAACAGCTGCCCGGCCCGGCGGCTGGTTCCGGTTTGTAATCCAACACATATTCCATGTACGACACCCCCCTCTGTTGTAACTTGGTCTATAACTCCTGAAATTCTTGTTCAAACTCTCAGGTCTCTTCGGATTCGGTAGTAGCGTCTGCACCTTTGGTGCAGACCATGCTGCAGAGATTGTCTGCTTCCTGGGGATTATTCCATTATTCCCCATTTTTTCACCATGGTTCGATACACCTCTGAGAGATAGTTTCAAGTCCCCGGGGCGCATCCTACCATCTATAACTTCCACCGAAAATAATTCAGCCCTGGGGCAAGGAATACCGCCGAGGCACGTGTAATTTACCCAGACCTCCCTGTGGTTGCATCTGAAACACCTTCGTCCCGTCGGATTTTAGCGAAACTTATTCGGCCCAAAGGTTTCTCCTACTGGCTTCTACCACCATAAGTATGGGACAATTATTAGTAGAGTTCTGAACCCAGAACTGCGGATGTTGCTGAAGGCGTGAAAAATCGCACCCATTCCTGCTCCACTCGACGCACATCTCACCGTTCTGGGAGATTTATATGGCCCCAAAGTGGTGATTCCCCTCTACAAATCGATATAGGATTCATATTTCTTTTTATAGATGAAGAACTGGGATCATCGAATTGTATTTCAGCGGTGGGGGGTTCAACAGTTCTTCAAAGATTGGGCAGGTTGACAGGCGCCCTATGAAAAAGAAAAAGGCCTAAAGGTGGGGCATCGCTCGGCACTAGCCCATCGGTAAAGTGTAGGGGGTGTATGACAGAAGTTGTACAGGGGAAGCAGGGCTACACACGTGTACCGAAATCTTGGGATTCCAAGATTCCACGGAGGACTGAATTTTTGCAATGAGCTCGCATCAGATCTGGCCAATAGAGCTAGTGCCGAACGATGCCGCACCTTTAGCCTTTCTTTTTTGAAAGGTGCCTGTCAACCTGCCCAACCTTTGAAGAACTGTTGCCCGTCCCACCGCCGAAAAAAAAATCAATGATCCCAGTTCTTCACCTAAGAATATGAATCCTATATCTGCTTTGAGATGTGCCTGGAATGAGGCAGGGATATGTGCGATTTTGTACCACTTCAGCAATATCCGCAGTTCTAGGTTCAGAACTCTGCCAATCACTGTGAGCTTGGGCCCATACTTGGGGTGTAAAATTCAGTAGTAGTAGAAGCGTTTAGGCGTGCTAATAATTGCAAAAATCTGACGGGATGGAGGTGTTTCAGATGCAAAACGACAGGGAGGTCTGGGTAAATTACACGTGCCCCGGCGGTTTTCCTGGCCCCGGGGCTGAATTATTTCCGTTGGAATTGATAGATGGTAGAATGCGCCTCGGGACTTAAAACCGTGTATCGGAAGTGTATCGATCCGTGGACAGTTTTTGCAACAAGGTCTTGGCAATCGGTTCCGATACTGCTAAGCGCGTGCGGCGCGGCGGGACAGTCAGACGGGGCTTGTTCGCGCACGCACAAAATCTCCAGTACGTACATCGGTCAGTATGCGTTGCTAATTTCGGTTTTTGAGAGTGTTTGTTTGAAGTTTGAACACCCACGCACCGGAAATGATTGAAAATTTATGTTAGGCTTGAAAACGCTGCTGTGCTTGGAGTAATATTCCCTATTATTTCAGACAGGCAGAGGTAAACAGATGCACTGCAGTCAAGCAGTTACGCCCAGCTCTCTCACGAAAAGGGCCAGGGCAAATTCTCACGTATGCTGAAGACGAATCTGCGCATTTGCAACGTAGGATCTTGTTTTTTGAATACAATCAAGCTAGAATAACACAACATAATAACTTATAAGGACCCATCCACCATGACTATTCACCATTCATTCATTCTTTTTTGATGAACATCCACCACCCTGCAACCGGGCTGACCGTATCGTCTTTCCCTTTCCGTCTCGCTTTCTGTTTTGCTCTCCCTTTCCCTTTCCATTTCCGTTTCCCTATTCCCACACCTTCGCCATTCCCACTCCCCTCCTCCTCTTCCGCCTCCTCCTCCAGATTCGAATCCCCACCCGGGCCAGAGGACGAAACGCGCGTACCGACGACCCCCGCAACCATCGCACAGTCAAAGCGCGCCCCGTTGTCGTCGAGGGTGACGTCGACATTCGCGTACCCGGGGGAAATCTTTTTGCTGTTGGTGTGGTGGTGGTAGGGCGTCCCGTCGAACACGAGGTTATCATCCTTATCCTTACCCTTACGGTGATCCAGACCCTGCAGATATGTTGCCCAGAACGCTTCGGCGTTCATCAATTCAGGGGCCGCCGTTGCGTTCGCTGTCTGCAAAGTCGGAATACGTAGGAATGAATGGTTCGCAGGGTCGTCGTCAGATACAAAAGGACAGAAGAAAAATATGGAGTTGAACGCACGGTATCGAGTGCATGGCCGAGCCACTCGCCGTTCGCACCGAATGCCATGAACGCATTTATCCACCCGGAATAATACGCTGGCCCGCACCTACCACGGTGAGAATACACTACCCTGCCCCAGAAATCGACATTCTCTGCGCTTTCCGGCGAATCGAACGCCGCGACGAAGCGGACGAGGACGGGGCGCAGGAGATGGTACCACGCAATCGTCTCGAGGCCGTATTCTCTCAGCTTCTCGAGCCGCCCGAGGATGTCCTCCCAGTCGGCCTTCTCGCCCGCCAGCGTCACGCGCGGGATTCCGCAGCGCCCCCCCACGAAGTTGTATGCGAAGTACTCTTTCAGAGTCGACATTAGGAGGACGCTGGCGGCCGTCGTATCGGTGGTGGTTGTGGTGCTGAACGCGGGGAGCGCCCAGGAGCGTAGGGTGGGGTCGACGATGTGCGCATCTACGAGTGCAATCATCTGGCGTGCCATTGATCCGAAATCCAAGGAAAATCGTGTGCCGACGTTCACGATTTTGAGCTCGAGCTTGCCGTCGTGGGCGACAAAGTTGGCGCGCAGAAGTTCGGGGTGGGAATTGACGTAGAGGTTGAACTGGGAGAGAATGGCGAGCCACACATCGTCCGGGCGGATAACAAGCGCATGGTGGGCATTGTAGGCGGTGATCACGGTATCGACGAAGCCATTCTTGCGGGGGATGAGCCGGGAGAGTTTGGTGGTGAGCTCGCGCCCACTTGGGGACAAAAACGGACGGTTAGATATGCTTGAAGGACATGTTTTGAGGACATACGATCCGTCTTCCCCTGTGAGTGAAAACTGGAGCAGTTCCACCCCGCGCTGGTACTCCTTCGCCGTTTTAGCCAGGATATCCTGGGGTGTTAGCCCGGTTTCAATATTGGGCCTCAGCCTGAGTGATTCGGCGGGATGACTAGCCACAGAGAATGAGACTGGCATGGTTCGTCGTAAAGCTGTTGCATGCCGTAATTACAGCGCGATCATTTGATGGCGGCAAGGGTTTCCAGTCTGTCTTGCAGTCTGTCACTGTCAGTGTCACCATCTCCCCGCGGTTCGTTCAAGCCCTCGCCCCGCCGATGTAGCGGCTGCTCACCTACTAGGCAACCCTCCCACGACCACTGCCCATGGTGTCCCCTACCGCGCCGCCCAGGTACCCTGCATCCACACATCTTTCCGAGTGAGCCTGAGGTTGCCCTGTCGTTGTGTACCGTCGCTCGTGGATGTGATGACGTGGCAGCTGTCGGGACCGACGGCGCGCGCGAAAGCTATAATCGTCATGCACTCCTTTTCGGAGGTACGAACATGGATTATGAGTGCACTTTCAACGATGTTTCCTGGCATCGGCATCATCACCCGCGGCGCTTCGCTCATTCACACGATCCTCCATGCCGCTGCAAACGCGCACGGCTGGATAAGACCAGGTCGCGACTTCTGAAGGGAGATGGCTCGTACCGTGCGCAATGTGCGGGCGGAGAGGATGCCAATATCGATGCACACCAAAGGATGCCTCCCTTGCTGGACTGATCAGGTGTACTGTGTCTCCCGCCCCCATTATCATCCTTGGGGCTCTGCGTCTTGCTCCTAGTGGACCTTTCCTTCTCTTGGTCAGCCAGAGTAAGTTCGTTATCCATTGACGGAAGGACGCTTCTAACATTGAATTATAAGGACTTCGTTGCGAGCAATCCTTCCGACACGTGCTGGCACGGTGATACCCGTCTCCACCCGCGCGCGCAAATTTCTCGGACTGATCTCGTCGTCCGTCCTCAAATGGGTCGCCGCGCGGGAGCGAGTGCGAATTGGCTGGTGTACGGTTGGGACAGCGCCGGTACGGACTCTGCTACCGGTACCAACGAGAAACGAGAATGGAGAACGCGGCATGTCATGGCAGGACTGCGGCCATCTAGGCCATCAGTACGTTATTGTCACATCCCTGGCAACATCCGGAACACACATCCGAGGCTAATTACCTAATTTGTCCACCGCGTAATTATTTTCGTACATAGCGGGCCACAATAATCATATGTTTTCAAAAATAGCAAAAAGTCGTATGTTTAATTATTATTTCACTAAAAAAATCGTACGTTTGATTCGTATTTCGTGTCCGAAACCTCCGGCTATTTGTGGGGGGGGGGGTTATTATACTCGCGAGGTCCACAACATGAACGACGAGTTTACCGAAGACAAACATGTAGTAGTGTACGGGTGGTTAGCCATACAGTAAATACTACAAGATGCCAACGGAGCACACAATCATTCCAGGGGATCGAACACTACCAGACGCTGAGCAGGCCATCATGCGGCCATCGCTCGGATCCCTCGGCATTCTATTTATATATGTTCTCGCTTTCGTTTCTCGTATATACTCGTCTGCTACTGGTCATCTCACTCATTATGAACGGACAGATGGTTATGGTGGTCGGTTCTACGTAAATACGTACCTGTCATCCCATCCTATTCGATTCCCATGCCCACCTCTGTTGTTCACATCCTTCCCTCCTGACCCCGGGGCGGCCAGGCGTTTCCCGATTAGGCAAGCGCAAGACCTGATTTGGTGATTCGGCAAACATCCGCAAGGACCGACCACCGCGCTAGTGCTAGCACGAGGTGGCGCTTTCTCGTTGCTCGTGCTCGTGAAAGATGCTACTCGACTTCCTACCCGAGTCTTCGCTTTGATCTTGCGTGGCCTCAGGGTCCGAATTCTGAACCCTGGTTACTTAAGATTTCGCTGAAGGTGTTCGTCTCCATGCAATGCCACTCGCTTCAATCATGAGGGCCTCTCAGGTTCAGCACCTCTGTTTGAGCAAGCATCCTCCAAGGTCTCGGTTCCCGTTACTGCGCCGGCGCGTCTGTTATCTCTTCATCCCGCAAAAAGTTACTACTCTGGAGAGGAATGCGAGGCCGCTGAAATTCTGAAGCTGATCACTCCAACGTAGTCTCGTCAATCAATATTGCTCGCAGACTCCCTTGCTGCACAAGATACTTGACTTTTACTGCGGATACCCCGAGCCGCCGACACCTCTGTGAATGGTATATGATGATCGAGCTGGTCCTGTTTGCATCCGCGGAGTCTTAGGAAACTCGCGCTCTTCTTCCTCTCGAATACATATTCATATCTTCCTCGTAACTCTCCTCCAGGACATCCTCTATTCTGCCTTGTAGTCCGCGATTATACTCGGTGATCCCAGTCCTAACTTTCCCTTGACTTTCCCCAAGTTGAGGGTGTGCGGTGTATTCGCGCATGTCATCTGCTCGTGCGTGGCCACCCCGGTGGTGTTCTCGCATCTATCCAGAGCGGCGTCGTTGCAACAATATTCTGGATATAATGTCAGCTATTTTTTTTTCGGCAATCCATTCACCGTGGTCCACCGAGCTGTATGCGTACCAAAACTCGCTCGGTGGATTTGTTAAACCATTGCACACCGAATCCACCAATTCTGCGGCTAAGCTGTGCATCGTGTGCTTCCCGTCTCCATTCCATTTGATGCCTTCCCCCCGTCCAAGTCTTTCATTCGCATTTACAGTTTATATTCGTGGAAGCAGAGCAAGCCTACTAGAAGAAGAAAAAGCCAGGCTCTTGCGGAATGTCCCCGGGCGGAGTCGAACCGCCGTCCCCCAAATTCAACAGGATAACGTACAGTTAATCGGGGTAATCTCCCCACATCCATGGAGGCGAGTACTGGTGTGAGGTGAACCGTGCCTAGAGATGAAACACAACTGTCAAGTTTCCTCACATCTTGGCTTTAAATCCATGTCCTGGACCAGATCTCGGGCTGCATTGTTATATTCTGAAGGCGGATAATTTGCGAGCAACCACTGCCATTTTTTCCCATCATGAACTCACGATTAGCTCTCCCACTGTGTGTTCATCACAGGTAGCTCAATCTGAGATTAGTATGTACTTCTCTGTCCGGGTAACACTTTACCCGGTGTCTGCTTCAGAACCTGTACAATCTCCATACGCTCTCTATCGCCTCGCGTCTACATCATCTGCAACCAGGAGACAAGTAACCCAAAGATATTATCAAGGAAAAAAAAAAAAAGACACGCGGGGATAGGTGAATGACCTCGGGCGGAGTCGAACTGCCGCTTCCCTGAGACTAGGGAGTTTCTGGGCGATAAATCTGGGGCGATCGACCGCGATATACGAGGACCTACTCGTTCATGAAATGACGCTCGTTGTCTCGACTAAATGCGGTCAACAACACTGTTAATAGTTGTGGATTGTCCCTCTACCACATATTAAGTTCTAACGACGCAAAAAAAGAAGAAGCTCAAACCACCGCTCTTCCAAGAACATGCCTTGTCCTTCCGTACCGGAGTTCAGAACTCGTTCGCCTGACGCCCACTAGCTACCGTCCTTCCTCAAGCTCTTCAAGCCACGCCTCCGCCCGATCGCCGACCGGAACATTCCGCTCTGCGAGTCGCTGAAGTCGGGTCTCATGCTTCTCCACAATCAGTGCGACACTTCGGAGTTTCAGATCGATCTTGGAAATCTCCTGTCTCTGCGAAGACTTTTCGAACAGTGGGCGTGCTTTTTGCAGTAAATCGACAGCATTTCTAATCTCCCCACGGCGTTCGCATATGGCAGCTATGCGGACCATGCAATCTGCTCTGTCCCGGTGAACATCCATGAATGTGAATGCATCCAATGCAGCCGAAAACAGACTGAGGGAGGTGTCCTCCTCATCTTCAACAAGTAGGTCCCCAATATATCGCAGTGCCTTTAAAATTGCTCCCCTGCTCTTGGTGGCCATCCCATAGGCAAGCAATATGATTGCCCATCTCCATGTTGCTCCGTAACTCTGTATGCCATACTGGATATCCGCCAGTCTTTTAAGCACCAGCTCAATGCCCTCAGCATCCTGTGACTCACTGCGTTCCGACCCCTTGTAGACATAGGGTCTGTCTACCCCCGTAGACGAAGGGTAGACGGGCCCCTTCGTCTACCTATGTCTACACTATGTAGACACGGCTTGTCTACATAGGTCTACATCTGGCGAGGTTGGTCTACGTTGGTCCACGCACGTAGACCGATGTAGACACACATAGACCGACGTAGCTAAAATGCGGAGCTACTAAACTTAGAGCTCACCAATATGCCTACGTGACCGAGGGATGCAGCATTATGAAGGTGTGTCTACCTGTGTCTACGCTATGGACGCACGTAGACAGACGTAGCCGACGGGTAGACGGACCGCGTCTACGCCGCGTAGCCGCATGTAGTTGCATGTACACCGACATCTCGGTGTACACATACGTAGCCGGACTTAGCCAAAGATCGATGCATGTCGCCGCATGTCGCCCCACGTAGCTCCACGTACACCTGGGTGTGTCTACACGGGGTGGGAACGCCAGTGACTGCTGGTATGACAGCAAGCAGGTCTCAAACTCCCGTGCCACAGAGATCTTCCCTTGGAGGAGGTGTAGATCGCTGTAAGACGGTCACAGTGGATGAGACCTACAGGCCATGATACGAAGGTGTTGCACTGGACACGCGCAGCTTCTATGTGATGGCTAATATCCTCCGGTTCACCTCCCGTTTCAATCGCGACCTCAGCAAGCATGAGTTGACAGAGCACGGTGTCGATGACAGGGGTTTTAAGGGAGGACCAATGGTCCATGTTTTCCAGGAGGAGTCCTGGGGTTTCGTGATATTCTGTTTTTGCAAGGTGTACAGTCGCCAAGTTTTCTTTAAATCCTGCCTTCATCTCCGGTGGACCTAGTCTGCAGGCTGCTTTTGCAAATGCTTCTGCACAACATAAATTTCCCACACCAATGTGGCAGTTAGATTCAGCTTCCATTGCCTTTGACGTCCCAAGGTATCACCAAGAAACTCGCTGATCTGACCGGCCCTCCGAGCTAGATTTATGGCACGCGAAGATTCTCCCATGAGCTTCAGTACGAGGCTTGTCAGTTGAAGGATGCGGCAGAAGACTGGCTGGTTTTTCCTGCGTTTCAAACAGGACAAATTCGGACCAATAGAGAGCTTGTCGAAAATCATTTCGACGAAAATGAGGAACATCAGGGTATAATACCAGTGGTCTATTCAGATGATGGTCAGTGTGTTGATGGCCTGGAAGACACTCACATTTATCTTCATCAATTGCATCTTCAAAATAGTTGTTTCCCACTTCAATGCATTCCATCACATCGACGGTCGTGGGGTGACACTGGATGACCGTAGCATCTCCTGAAAAAATGCGCCATGCATGCCGGTAGAAGGAAGTTTTCTGACTGTTGGCCAAGCCTTCTCCATGAGGTCAAGACAAGTGATCCTGGCGCTAAAAAACGCAGGCATTGTTGAGATATGCGACACTGTTGATACATGTCTCCAAATCCGGTGGACAATGCTCCAAACGCATCGGGAAAGAATATTATGGCAGTTCCCGGCGATTTCCCTGACTTGATCGAGATTTTCCGGGATAACCATTAAATGGTAGGGACTAAGACTGAGAATTGCATGCAAATACTGCCGAAGAGCGTACTTCATGTTCGATGATGGCGGATGCAACCTCTGAATGTATTGTCCAATTGGAACCAGGCATTTAAGACGCCTTGTGTTGTCCACATATGCGAGGACACCTGTATCAGAATGGACTTGCAGCGCAGAATATTTTCCAGGGGTAGCTTGCTCTGAATAAGGTCCGCATCGGAGAGACCATCAGGCAACACTGAGAGGAGACTCCAGCAACTCCTTTGCACCGTAGGTCATTCGTGGGCTGGAATGAGATAGCATTATTGAGATGTCCAAACTGGATCTTTGGTCATAGCCATCAGAGAGAAGATAGGTGTTCTCCTCCGTCCAGCGGGAAAGAGTTTTATCACAACCTTCATATGCCACCCATTGGCCATGAGGCTGACTGCTAGTGGAATATTGCCGGTGATTTCCAGCAGCTGCTGTACTTTAATTTGCTCGTGGCAATCTTCTGCAATATCCACAAAGACCTGCCGGGCTGCGGCATCAGACAGTGGTGTTAATGGCTGGGGGAAGGGCCGAGTCCATTTAGTTTTTCCCGGATGCTCAGCGCCTCGCA
>JARJLF010002621.1:0-33135 GCA_029378395.1 Mycena leptocephala | reverse complement strand
ACTCTGGACTTCCGCCACTATCTAAGGATCAAGACAGCAGACCACCGGCGTGCTTTAACACGCATGATACTCTCTTCCACAGCCTGGCCGTGGAGCGGGAAAGAACATTGTCCCCCGAGAATGGCGGAAGTGCAGGTTTTGCCAAGACACCATCGAGGACCCGGCCCATGCCATGTTTATGTGTGATCACCCGGAGCTCATGCAAATACGGGAAGTATTTCTCGCCGAGTTATACGCAAAAATTCCGGAGTTCAAGGGCGCATTCACCCAGGTTATGCCGTTCTTCAAGGCGGTTCTGGCGAAGAGGGAGGTAACCCCCGGACTTGGAAAATTGGCTTTCAACATACTCAAAATTTATAACGGCACACCCATGCTACTCCTCGAGCTGCCTACAGAGGAGCCTTAATCCCATACCCCCTGGCTATTTTGTTTCTGTGCGCCGGCGCATCTCGGAATAACTCGCCCCAAAAGTCCGTGGGGCTTGAGACTGTGTCCCTGGATGCATGGGGCATGCATGCCTCTGCAAAGGGAAAGCAGTATGACAGCGTTTGGTGGACTGGTGGTCTCTGGGGATTTTTACCTGGGAGGAGGGGACTCCTCCCGTACACTTGCGCACTCCGCTCGTGGTCAGGTCCTACGGGTTTTAACCAGAGGTCCTGCCGTTGGAATATCCAAACGGCCGGCCAGTCCCCGAATTGCAAGCGTCTTGTACGTTCGACCCCCTGGAATGTCTCAGTAGGGAAGGGCACGGGTTCGGGTCAACCCGCCGGGTTTGCAGGTCGGGTCGGACGGGCACGGGTCGCGCATTTGAAGCTGCCCGCATAGGACTCAAATGATGTTTGCGACCAAACACAACCACTCGGAACAGTTGTATGTGCCTCCCGTGACCTGCAATGTTTGTATTTGCCGATCAAATGCCGTGTTGGGCTGGGAGAGTTTTAAATGCGCTGGGTGCACAGGGAATGCAAAATAAATTGTTCTGGATAGCCAGTCTTGCTCAGAATTCAAAGGACTATGCACTGGGAACGACGGCTCGAAAATCCGATTTGAAGCTGCCCGCATAGGACTCAATTGATACGGAAACCAGGTCACAAAATGGGTCACAAACTGAGCAGTAAAACAAATCCAAACACGGGGATTCCCCGTATTGATCTCCGAAGCTGAAACCAAACAAAACCCTTTGATCGCAATGGGTTTTGCTAATCGCAAAGTTTCTGACTGTTTGGCCCATATCTCAGTCAATGCTGGAGTATGGACAGGCACGACGCGCTGGCAGACAGCAGGCGGCCGTGTCGATCCAGCACGAGAGGAGGATGCAGTGCGGTCCCCGTAGATGCTCCCCCCCGTCCACCATTCCACCTCCCATGCCATTCGTTGCCTCCGTCAAAAACGGACTCCTGATCCTGGGAGATATCTCGGACAAGCGGCGCGACAAGAGCGTTGCATGAAGACCCGATCGAATTGAGGGCGAGATCGTAGGAGGAAGAGGGGACAGGGCGTGCCATAGGTACTTGCATGGGGCGGCGTGTGGGACAGCCTCAATGAGCGGCGCTGGGATTGGCGGGTGCAAGGCAGAAGAAATACGGCACAATTCGAGAGACGAGGAACGAGTCATCGGTGAACGTGCGCGCGAGGTACCAGCCATTTTTCGTATTGTCATGTGCGGCGGCTGTACATCAGAAGGTCAGCACGATAGCGGTCGGAGAGGAAGGTCAGGCGCATACGTACAGGGCAACGTCCTACGGTTACTGGCATTCGCCTCGTGGTATCTGACTCGTATGGGCCCAGATATTCACATCCAGCGCGTTTACGGTAGGCAGGGCGGAGCGTACGACTAGTCAAGTGTCGCAGTCGTCCGGGATGCATCCATTCAAAGAAGGGTTTGATATGCGCGAGGCAGACAAGAATGTCAGGGAGAGTCGGATTCGGAGTTGCCAGGTTAGCCGGCATTAGAAAGGGGAGGGCTAGGAGTAGGCTGGGTCATAACCCAACGTCCCGACAGCATATCCAAGCCGCCGAAAGGTTAGACGTGAAAAGGGTCAGTCTCCTACACAGCCGCGGTTTCGAGGCTCACAATCCTAGTAGTGGGATTACAGTCGAATACAGAGAATTTGACAAGGGCGGGAAATTTCGGACCGAGTTATGTGTGACGTTACAGTGACTTCAAGTTGGGGGTGAGCCTGGCGCGGCTCGGTTACGGTGTTTGTGGCTTCCAAAAAGAATTGCAAAAAATGCGCCGAAAAAGGAAAGAGGAAAGAAAGAAAAAAAGAAATTTCGAGCTCCCTTCCTGCAAGATAAGATGCTGTTCCTGCACATTCTCCGGGCATCAAACCATTTTTTTGGTGCTGCATGGCCTGATCTTTGTGCTCAAATCTACCTGTGATCTATAGCCAATACCGTACATAAAATGGCACTGAAAAGGTTTAGCTCACTTAAATATACGGTTGCAAACTTGCAGCTGGGCTGTTTAGGATGAGAATTGGATCTGTGGCTAATTCTTTTTCCCTTCTTTCCGTGCTCACATACTGAATTTGGTGCTCTGAAAGCAGTGCAGGATTTTACCACATGGCCAAATTTCAGGCTTTTTGTGTGGGAAGTCCCAAAAGACTGTGGTGTGGTGTTCAGTAGGTTGGCTACAAAGTCTCCCCAAAAGAACTACCAAACACATTAGCGGTTAAATTACAATAAGTTAACAGTGAATTTCTGGCTGCTTGGGGAACAAATAAATCACTTACAGACCATACCGTTTAAATCTTGCATTTATTCTGGCACAAAATAAATTTCTTGGACCAGCATGGTGAAGAGAAATCAGTGAAGGTGCTCTAATTGGCATAGCGGCATCTCTCGATGCACCATTTAAAATCCTCGCAGAGACTTTAACCGACAGATTAGCCTGGCTGAATAATTGCAGGACAAGGACAGCTTCCATGAGGTGGTGAGACTTGGAGTTTGTCACGCTAACAGACTATCTGGATTGAATAGGAGACATTTGTTTGTATACTAAATTAAACACGTGAAATGTTCTCGAGTAAATTTGACTTCCAGATGTAAGGTAATATGCTGTATTATGCTTGATCTCCAATTTATAGTTAAGTAAAAGGTTCAAATTTGAGTGAAAAAAAAGCAAACCTGTAGTCGCCGAAAGTTATGTAAGTGAAAAACACGTGAATTATTTCCTCATTCGTAACTCCGAAAGGGGTTGAACCCCCATTCGGAACAACCCTTATAAGGCGTGTTCCGAATGCGGAACACGCCTTATATGGGAATTTGATGCCACAAACACCAGAACCGCGCCGATTAGGGCCGATTCGGATTAGACAGCCCTCTCCCTTTGAGTGGATTTTGAGCGCGCGAAAGGAGGCCTCGTGATGCTCGGAATAGGGCGGCATGGAGCTAGCCGAAGTTGCATGGTGATTGAGCTCAAGAATAGATTCCAAATTGAGCGAGCTTGGAGTCAGGGCGGGGAACGTGGTTGGCAGTTGCGAAACAAAACCTAAATTGAGGTGA
Source organism: Mycena leptocephala (assembly GCA_029378395.1). Taxonomy (NCBI): domain Eukaryota; kingdom Fungi; phylum Basidiomycota; class Agaricomycetes; order Agaricales; family Mycenaceae; genus Mycena; species Mycena leptocephala. The sequence continues at coordinate 29,628 of JARJLF010002621.1, read as the reverse complement.
TGGCAAACATGCACATACTGATACGAGGGACGAGCAATAATCCCTTGAGCATTGCTGGTCATTATAATTGAGAGTGGGGGAAAGCAACCTTGTCGAATTGCAATAGCTGGATGACGCGAAGGTGATAGGGGAAAACGAAAGAATTAGACGCAGGCGTTCCTTCTGAGTGGGTCTTGCGTGGCGATCCACGGTTGTGGAATGGCGCTGCCGGAGGTCGGCAGAGTTTATTGCTGATCCGCGAACTCGTTTTCTGGGCAAAGAGAACCGAGTCGAGATAGTTTGGAAACGTGGTTCGGAAAAAGGCGAACTGACGTGACGGCAAACATGTGCATACTGATTCGAGGCATCTGCTTAATAAACGAGGTATCGCTCACCGTATACATTAGGTACCTTACGTGCCTGGGATGGCGATGTTCTGCACCGAAAACCTAGCAACGGAGCTGGGGATCTCCAACGGTAGCCCGGGTACACTCGTATCAATTATATACGAGGAGGTCGAGGGCCGGCGCTATGCCATATCAGCGGAGGTTGATTTTAGAGCCTACACAAACAATAATCCGGACGTACCATTTCCCCACCGAGTTACGCTCAAAACTGTCACCAACACGATCCACTTCCGGCTCCCCAATTCCGAAAAGACCTATAGTGCGACCCGCTCCCAGCTCCCCCTCATTCCCGCATTTGCCTTCACCTCGCACAACGCCCAGGGCCGTTCATTAGACGTGTGTTGTGTCGATTTGGCTAGCTGCCCGACGATCCAAAGTGCCCTATGTCATGCTCTCAAGGGTCCGATCGCTCAAAGGGCTGTGCATTCTTCGTCACTTCCGGCTCGACCGTATCCAAAATCACATCTCACAGGAACTGCGAGAAGAATTGAAACGCACCGATCTCAAAGCCGAGAAAACCAAGGTGTACTCTCGCGAGCAGTTGTCGTGGTTTTACAACGTGATTCCAGAAGGACGAGTCGAGATCTTCACTAAGGGACGTGGCGAGCTCGAAGGATTTGATTTCAACGTGTTCATGTCCAATTAACAGGTATGGTAATCATGCTAATTTACATATCGATCTACTGACCGTTATGTTAGTAGTGCTTTCTCAATCTGCGACTCAATACTACGCACCAAGACGCATCTGCGCACCCGCCTGGTCTGACTGTCACAACATCGACATCCTGTACCTTCACTCCTCAGCCCTAACTTCTGGCACGCCCGTCCATGCATCGCATGTTACTGCAGCGGGAGATAGCAGATACTGTACGCCATGCTGTCCACAGCCCACTACCAAAAGCGAAATACTCCCCGGGCAATCGCGCAATCTACCTGTCCCCTCCCTCACACCTTACCGGTCCTTTCCTCTCCTACACCCACTGTCTCAATAGTCTCGATAGTTAGTTTCAATTGTTACTCTTGTCGTTGCATATTTGCTGTAATCCGTCCTGTAGGCATACAATAGACTCGAAATTTTGAATGACCACAAGGGAATCAAGCAGGTTGAACGGAGAAGAAAAGAGGATACACGCGGAGCGACATGGTGGTAAGGATCAGAGTTTGGTCACAGTCTGTCACGGTGGTCGTTCAGCGCACGACGGAGGCCAACTTAGAAAATCGTCTTGGTGTGAGTATTAGAAAAAAAGAGGATACACGCGGAGCGACATGGTGGTAAGGATCAGAGTTTGGTCACAGTCTGTCACGGTGGTCGTTCAGCGCACGACGGAGGCCAACTTAGAAAATCGTCTTGGTGTGAGTATTAGAAGAACCGCACGGACGAAGTTTGACTGGATGGTTGAACGAAGGACCACGCCGAGATGATCGTAATGTCCAAACCCTGTGGGCCGAGTTTAAACGAGACACCATTGAACATGCTCGCAAATGCTCCCTAATCGTTGAGACGGAGGACTGCAAACAACTGCGAACATGGAAGGCACAACTACACCTAGTGATCCACGACCTTGAGATGCCTGCCGAGGACCGTAACCTTTCAGCGTACCTTCTGGAAAATAAAATCAATGATACACTCAAACAACGTGCTGAAGAAAAGCAAGACTTATCACAGGTCCAGTACGACGTTGAAGGGGAAACCTTACACAGCCGCTTCTGGACACGATCCGCTGCGGGATACCATATGAAGGAAACAATACATGAATTTGTCCAGCCCAACTCACGCGGTGCAACGCCACAATATGAGTCTCGACCAAAACTCATGGCCGAAATGGGACGGGCATACCACGATGGTATACAATTTAAAGATAAACCTGACAGCTATGCGAAGTTGTTGGCGACTGAAATGGTTCTGGACCAATGCGACGCACACCTGAATAGGACTTAACACGATTCAATAAACCAAAGGCTACTTGCCCTTGAGTTGAGGAATGCATTGAAAATGTCAAAAAGCGGCCCCGCCCCTGGCATAGATGGACTCCCTTATGAGTTCTACAAATGGTTAGAAATTGAGCTTCGTCTTCACCCTGATAATGCGCTGGATATCATGGAGATTCTTGAATCTCTTGTAGCAGACATCGAACAACATGGAATAGCCCCCGGTACAAACTTCCATACCGGTTGGATGTGTCCTATCTATAAGAAGGGGGATCGAGCCCATGTCGCAAACTATCGGCCAATCACACTTCTAAACGTGGATTATAAACTGTTAACAAAGAGTTACTCACTGAGATTGGCTGAAGTTGCGCCTCATGTCATACACTCTGATCAAGCTGGCTTTATGAAAGGCCGTAAGATTGAAGACCAAGTGAAACAATTGAAACACCTACTGAACTATGCGGACGCCGTCGAAGAGAACGGAATTGTCGTGGCTCTAGATCAAGAGAAGGCCTATGAAAAAGTCGACCATGACTACCTGTTAGCGGTCATGAACCGGATGCGTTTCCCTGAAAAATTTCTCGCCTTGATCAAAATCTTATACACGGACGCCAGGACACGAGTGATGGTAAACGGCGAATTAAGCGATCCCTTTGTTGTGACGAGGGGAGTACGCCAAGGAGATCCTTTGTCATGCCTTCTCTCAACTTGGCTATCGAACCTCTTGCATGCTTACTGCGCAAATCTGAACTCAAAGGAATCAATGTGCCCGGGACAAACCGCACGTTACTCATATCTCTTTTTGCGGATGACACAACAATTTACCTGTCAAATACAGACTCGTGGGCAGAACTGTGGAACATCCTGGATCTGTGGTGTACAGCGTCAACTGCGAAATTCAACATGCAGAAAACTGTCATCCTACCTTTTGGTTCGCCCGAGTACCGGAATCAAGTTGTGACTGACCGGAAAATTAATCCCGAGTCGACGAAAATCCGCGACGATCTCACCATTGTTCCAGATACACAGACCTGCCGATTCCTCGGAGCGTGGGTTGGAAACAATGTACCTTACCTAACTCCATGGCCAGAAATTATGGAAAAAATCTCGAGAGATTTGACCCGCTGGAGTGACAAAAATCCAACTCTGGAGGGTCGTAGACATGTCATAAACATGGTGATTGGCGGAAGAACCCAATACTTGACTCGAGTACAGGGCATGCCTAGGGAAATTGAGGACAATCTGATCAGGGTTCGGGATAGCTTTCTCTGGGGAGGAAAAAAACCCCGTATCGCCCACCAAACCATGTGCCTTTCGCTGAACGAAGGCGGCAAACAGATCCTAGACGTGAAATCTAGAAACGAGGCCATCGACCTGTGGAACTTGAAAGAATTCTTACGCGCTGGAGACGACCGAGCAAACTGGCCATTCTTTGTGGAACATACCATTTTCCACCGTTGGAATGTCAGCCAACCTGATGCCCATCAAGGCTCGCTGTACAGTGTTTTCCTGCAGAGCACCCATATCCCCTCCTGGAGAAATAACCCATTAGCATACGACGTCCAACGCATGATCCGGGGAGCAAACAAGTATCACCTAGAGTTCACTGCACTCTCAATCTCCAGAGATATCCAACTCAAGATGCCGATGTGGAACCATATTGCGCTCATCAAAACTAAGTTTGACAAGATTTGCAGAAAGAATGCGGTAAAATGCTTGCGACATAACCATCGCACGCGCAGTGTGGCTGACATCCTCTTGATTTCGGAACGCAAGACAACAGTGATAAGACAGCCACATGTAATCAATCCCTCAGGCATTGGACGCAGGAACTGTGGCTGCCCGTTATGCCGGCGAGACCGAATTGAATACGGGTGTGAAAATCCGGGAGAATGCATTGAGGCTGCTAAAATTCTGCTTGAGTGCATTCATCCCAAGTGGAGTCCGTTGATTGCAAACAATGATATGTGCGACGACCTCAACCTGTCCGAGCTGGAGAGAACCAGAAACGACCTAGATTGCGATGAGCAAGATGCGCGACTGACATTTGATCCGCACTTTCGCCTAACTGATCTTTCGCACGGGTTTCGGATCTTCGCTTTCGAGGATCACACAACCCAAGTATCAGGCAAACGACACATGCTGCCAGACCTACTTTCAACCGGCCTGGATGTGTATATCCATGCCAAGATTAAATATCCGGGACAGGCGTGCGCCGAGATGCGCACCATGCTACTGGTTCGAAGAGAGGACGAGGTCAAAATGAAGTGCTCGTTGCTCCTCTCATTTTCCGACCAGAAGTTGCAACCGTTGTTTAACAATGCGGTCCTAGGTGGCCTGTTGTACATTATGCAAGAATTCCAAAAAAATATTACCCTCACCATACATTGCTCCTCCAACGTGCTCGGCAAGCTTCTCGTGACAGATCGAGCGAAAACCGAAAATGACCCCCTGGATGCGAACTACCCGCTAGTGAAATGTGTTTTATCTGCCTTGCAAGAGAGAGTTGGGAGAGTCCATTTCAAAAAAGTTAACCCCAATCCTGCGACAATTCTGTCTAGCCTGAACCCCACTCCAATAACCTTGGATACACAATCTGATGTTATGTTCTGCAGCCCAGGAATGCTTATAAAGGAAGGAACTCAACGGATGTTCACTAAAATAATTAGATCTCTGAGGGAGAACCCAGACCGGAAATCCACATCACTTAATCTCGAGCGCATTCGTTGCTGTATCGAGGATGAATTCGGATATCAGCCCACCGACAGTGCCATCTGGACTTCAATCAGATCCACTAACATCCAGCGACTGACGCGAAATTTCCTGTGGAAATGTATGCACAACATTTTCCATGTTGGCTCTTTCTGGGACTACGTACCAAATCTAGAATCCTAGGACAATGCTCGTCGTGCCGAGTCCCCGAGTCCCTCGAACACATTATGCTGGAATGTTACGCACCTGGCCAACAACAGATTTGGTGCCTGGCTGAAAAACTGTGGCGATTAAGATTCAATGCGTGGCCCCGACTCAACTGGGGATTACTTCTGGGCTGTGGCCTAGCAAAATTTAAATCTTCCAGAGGCAAATCGATGCCGGCTCAGAACCGTTTTTTCACAATGATTGTCTCAACATCAATGCAACTGATATGGAGGTTGAGGAACAACAGGGTTCTAGGAACATCCGGACCCGCGACTGATAACGAGATTCATAACCTCTGGGTGTCAATGGTCAATTCCACCCTTAAGCGAGATATATTGCTCACAAACCGAACTCGGTTTGGATCCCTTGCGATCAAAAAACATTTGGTTCTCAACACCTGGAGCGGAACGCTCCTTGACGAAGATTCCCTGCCGGATGACTGGATCAAAACAAACGGGGTTTTAGTGGGTATACGGTCCGCCACTCGAAGAAATGGAGTAGGTTAACGTGAAGGCCAGAGCCCCACACGAAGGCTTGAAACCTGTGCATAACGGCATTTCCTCCTCGACATTTTCTCCCGGCTTTATTGGACAAAACCCAATTAACCCAGCGGATACGCTTGGAATGCTTTGCAGACTAAGTTGTATTACCCAACGCTCCAAAAAAAAAATGTAATTTACAGCTATTCAAGTAGTAGGAAATTAAGGCCTCCCATGTTTTACGAATATTTTACTAATATTTTACTACTGCCTAGCCAGATCTCCTTCCTTTTTTTGGCTGCGATTATCGGACGGCTCCCATGTTTTACGAATATTTTACTACTGCCTAGCCAGATCTCCTTCCTTTTTTTGGCTGCGATTATCGGACGGCTTTATTTAAGCGCCCTTGGCGCCTATTGATTGAACGATCAAGACTAAGGTTGATAACCCCCTAAAGGTTCAGCTACCGCCTCGGAGAGGCCTAATCCAAGTCATGATAATTAATTACATAAGTTCGGGAGGCGGGAGGGCGCACTAGTATTACATAAGAGAGGCGGTGATTCACAAACATGTGCCTATTAGGGGGGATTCCAAAGGGGGGAGGACCGAAAATGTCACAAACGGCTTATCTAAGTTTACCATTTGAAGGATATTTTCAAACAGTCGGTAACAAGCCTGCATCGGTTTATGTAAAGCGGCCTCACAACTTTTGCCGCCAGCCGCTTAAGTCCCCACAACCCCCAATGTGAGCTGGTCGGCGCGCAAGCGTCGACCGAGCGAACATTGGGCCGCTTCGGTGTCCATATTTTTATTACTTATTGTTATAATCTTTTTCTTCAAGTTTTCTGTTTGTGCCCCGCCGCTTGCCGGCCTCTTCCCATCATACGGGAGGCGGGAGTAGAGAGGGCGCTATGATATTACATAAGACAGGCGGTCATACGGGAGGGAAAGCCGGAACTAGCCGAAGTTGAGGCAACAAGTTGAGGCAGGAAGTTGAGGCAGAAGTTGGGGTTGCAAGTCGTGCCCTTGTGCACGACTTGCAAGTCAGCTCCGATTTCCTGCCTCAACTTGTCAGAAGTTGAGGCAGAAGTTGAGGCAGAAGTCGAGGCCGAAATCTTAACTTTGAAACACCCTAATGGTTGGCGCCGGTTTCTGATTCCGACCTACCGCGCTCTTCGAATCTTCGTTGTCAGTGAGATGACGCCACTATCAATCCAAGTTAGACAGACACCCACGTAATTACTGCACGCGAACAATGCGGGAAACCACTTCCGCGGACCTGCCGCCAGTGGTGTCCTTGGTCTGCTGCACCACGTCTTCCTTTCCTCCCAACATTGGCAACAATGGTTGGCGCCGTTTCTGATTCCGACCTACCGCGCTCTTCGAATCTTCGCTGTCAGTGAGATGACGCCACTGTCAATCCAAGTTAGACAGACACCCACGTAATTACTGCACGCGAACAATGCGGGAAACCACTTCCGCGGACCTGCCGCCAGTGGTGGCCTTGGTCTGCTGCACCACGTCTTCCTTTCCTCCCAACATTGGCAACAATGGTTGGCGCCGTTTCTGATTCCGACCTACCGCGCTCTTCGAATCTTCGCTGTCAGTGAGATGACGCCACTGTCAATCCAAGTTGGACAGACACCCACGTAATTACTGCACGCGAACAATGCGGGAAACCACTTCCGCGGACCTGCCGCCAGTGGTGGCCTTGGTCTGCTGCACCACGTCTTCCTTTCCTCCCAACATTGGCAACAATGGTTGGCGCCGTTTCTGATTCCGACCTACCGCGCTCTTCGAATCTTCGCTGTCAGTGAGATGACGCCACTGTCAATCCAAGTTAGACAGACACCCACGTAATTACTGCACGCGAACAATGCGGGAAACCACTTCCGCGGACCTGCCGCCAGTGGTGTCCTTGGTCTGCTGCACCATGTCTTCCTTTCCTCCCAACATTGGCAACAATGGTTGGCGCCGTTTCTGATTCCGACCTACCGCACTCCTACCGCGCTCTTCGAATCTTCGCTGTCAGTGGCTGTCGCGCCACTGTCAATCCAAGTTAGACACCCACGTAACCTTCTGCAGACCTGCCGTCACCGGTGTACTTATGTAGTCTGCTGCACATTTGGCTGCCACGTCTTCCTTTCCTCCCAACACTGGCAACAATGGAGGTCTTTGGCGCCGTTTCTGGTGCCATTGGGATCCTGGCTGTCGTCGTAGATCTCACCCAGAGCTTCATGGGCTATATCAATGACTTCCGTGACGAGGAGAAAGAACAGGCTAAACTCGTTAAGGAGGTAGCAGCACTCTCTGTATTCTTACCTATGGTGCGGAAGTGCATTGAGGACACTGCAGTCCAATCTGATGTCACGCCGGAGTACCGAGCTGCCATGGACCTTCTCGGAGCCCAAGACGGTCCTCTGTTTCAGTGTGGGTTATCACTGGACGCCATCAACAAGAAGCTCGAGAGCGCAAAGAGCTCGAAAGCGTTTGGTCTTCAAAAGCTCAAGTGGCCGTTCCGATTATCAAATATCAACACCGACCTTAAAAGGATCGAGCGATTCAACGCTATCGCATCTGCTATTATCACCACTGGGTTTTCGTCGTACGTGTCCCATCTTTCCCATTTTGAAGTTGTCAGTCGGAAACGTCATTTCATTTCAGGGAACTCAAACGTCAGTTGGCATCGGTCGAGGCCAAAGTCGATCATATTCAGAAGGATCTCACTGGTAACCCTCAGCTTGCGAGACCGCAATGTTTCTGACTTTGTCACCAATCCAGGTCTCCTCTCGCAGCTGAGCGGTACTAAATAACTTCCCTGTATCAGGCTTCAATAGGTGGCTAAACATTCATCCAGATGAAGATCGGCGGAGCCTTGCGAACTCCCTCCTATCAACGATATCCTCCACCCCTCCGACGGTCACGCCAACCGCTGGTACTGGTCAGATGTTTTTGGAATCTTCTCAGTTCAAGGACTGGAAAGACGGTAGCAACTCGCTTCTATGGTGTCCCGGCAATGGTAGGCCCACCCGACGTAACCTTTTTCGCGTGATTCACTCATATGTATCTTTCAGCTGGTTCTGGAAAGACGACCTTGATGTGAGTAACTTGGGGGCTTTCTCTTCGTCCTTTTTGACCCTTTTTAATTAGGACGATGGTCATTCGTCACCTCCAAGACCTATGCCTCCACAATCACGCCCGGAAGACTGTTCACTTTTACTTCAATTATCGATCTTCCTCCTCCGTGACGGTTTCGGGTCTCTATGCCTACCTTTTAAAAGGAGTTGTCCATACTCGGGCCTTATCTTCCACAACGAACAAACTTGATTCTCATCGCCGCAATAACTCAACACCGTCGGACGGCGAGATCCTGGCAATGCTGAAAGAGGAAATAACGACTTATTCGTCAGTATACTTCGTCTTCGACGCACTCGACGAAGCCCCAGATAGCTATACCATCCATATTACACAGCACAATAGGAATGTTCATAGTCTCATCGCAAATTCCAGTACCCATGGGTTGTATAAATAAATCTCCCACCGTTGAGCCGGATTCTTCATTGAATTCTGTCAACTTTAAATTCATCGATCCACAGTGGCGTAGCTGGGCATATATAAGGCTGCTGCAAAGGGCATGTAATCGCCTCCCTTCTTGCTTCCTGCCCTCACTCTTCAGCTAGAGCTTAGTCCTGATTTCTTGATTCAAAATGCCGCTGGCCCTTCTTAGAGAGTCTGGCGAGGACACTACAGATTACTTTGAAGGTCTCCACAATGAGACTGTAGATGACCTCGCTGAGCTCCTGGACCGAGATATCCGCAATTCAAAGACCCGGCACGACATCATCCAGATGTTTACCAAGTGCATTCCATTCTTTATCCGTATTCATTTATTTTTGTGCCAGATGAAAACTCAATCTTTTCAGGGGGCAAACATCCAAGCCCTTCGCGTCAATGATTACACTCCAGATAGCCATGCATACGACCCGAACGGCGCTGAACTGCGCCCTTTCTATGTCAACATGGCCGAGATTCTAGGCACCGTGGACCCCCAACTGAAGGAAACCGCGATCTGGGACCTTATGCTTCTGGAAGGGCACGAAGTTCTCCCGGACGTATGTCGTCTTATGCTCTTTATCCATTCTTTTGATATTTATTCTGACCCCGGAACGTTTTCAGCTGGTCCATCTTGGACCTGATTGGCGCATACCTGACCCACCCACTGCCGTGGTACGTCAAACAGTTCTTCCGGGATTGATTCCTTGTTCCTGTTGAGCATGTGGTCCATAAGCTAAGTTCCCTGACTTGTAGGACCCACGCACTCTCGTCGACGACGAGGCTGATGAGGCCACTAAATCCGAAGTTGAGGCAGAGGACCATCAAGTCGTCTCGGAGCAATCTGCCTCCGTAGAGTCTTCAGACTCGCAGTCTGACTCTGATTCTAGCCCGGATTCTGAGTCTGACTCGGAGTCTGATGCTACGGTGCCTCCTGCCAAACGCATCCGTCGAGAGCCGTCGCTTGAGGTAGCATTTCATTTCTGCTGATACATTTTACTCAGTGTATTTCAGATCCTCCCCGAGCTGCCTATCGCATCCCGAGTTAGCATTAGATCCTGTGGAACTTTGCGCGGGGTCTCAACCGCAAGCCGTAGTTCTCCGGCGATAGTATGTGCTTCATTATTCAAATTTTCGGTTCTAATAATTTTGTAGTCCGTGCGTTCTGGCGCGACTGCCCCGCCGAAGGTGAGTTCCTTTGTTCCCACTAAATAGAGAGTTCATCTCTGTTGTCGGTAACAGAGGACTGCGGTCCCTCGTCAATCGAAACTCAAGTCTCCCTCGATGGTCCCGGACTCGGAGGAGGAAGCAGTTCCACCTACCTCACCTTCCCGCACTCCACACATTCCGGCGGCGAAGGGCAAAAAGGCTGCCACTACTGTAGCCAAAGGTCCGGGCAAGTTTTATTCATTCATGTTATGTCTCGTTCCGTTAGTGGTGGTGTGCTTGTGGGCTCTCCCTCAAAATACTGTGACAGAAATAAGATTGGCTGTCTCAGTTTTACTGGTGCACAATATGGTCCAACGAGGCTCGCTGGGGACACAAATTGATTTGGCAATTAATGCGGGAGAATGCTGGGAGCCGTCTGCACAAGTGACATCTTGAAAAACATCTGCTGTTCCTCACAACCACCGAACAGGTGCCTTGGGTCGGTAGGCGGGTGAGTAGGTAACATTCAGAGGCAATAGTGGGGGTATTGTGCTGGGACGTTAACACCTCGCACTTTATGATTAGTTATGCTTGACCTAGATGGGTGATGATAGGGAAACAAGATGAAGATAAAGGGAACTGATCGGAATGATCTAAGCTGTCGGGCTTGATTTAGCCTGTGGCTGTGTCCGCGGAACGAATCGAGAAGTGTTCGCGACCAAAAATAGGCACACCTCGCGGGGATCTTGCACGCGATGGTATTAATAATTATGCTGCTATCAAAAGCTGCCCAGGAACTGGAAATCTGGTGACTGAGGACAGTCAGAAGCTCAGAAAGGGGGAGATGATAAGGCGTGCATTAAATCACGCCTAAAAATCACAAAAATTTGCGATTTTTCAATAAGTCAGAACTCTCCTGAGTGAGATGTAAAATGAGAATATACATTCAACCCGGAATGGTATATTACGCCGCAGAGAGTTAATCCAGCAGGACTAAGAGTTGAAGTCAATAAAGGTCCCTCTAGGACCAGAGTTGCACCTTCAGCCTACACTGGGCATGAAGCTGAAACCCAGCCAAATGGACTCGAGGTGACCAAGGGATGAAGGAAATATAGCCTATGCTTGGTACAGAGCACAACCAGAACATTTGAGCAGAGAACTGAATATTGCCGTTAGATGAATAATGCTCCGTCAGTGTTTTAAAAAGAGTGCTGGAGTGTTTCAAAATTGCTGCGAAAGAAAGATATATTTGAAACATGGAGCTCTAGACTATACAACAGAACTCTGAAGCATAGAGCCACAGAAAGAATAACGCTCCAGTATCGTAATATGGGTCCGGACCAAAATGAGCTTGGCCATCATGTGTGTGCATCACGCCATCACTGGAATAAATATGTCCGGTAGGTTGCAATAGTGTGCTCTGGCGTGCTTGGTCTAGAACAGTGGAAGACCGACGAGTCGTGCGACGAACTACTAAATGGAGCCGGACACTTCTCCAGTGGGTCATAGAAACCAGAATCGCCATGCCTAGACTGGTGTGGGTTGCTACTATGACTGAGCAAGAACAGGAAATCACGTTTATTTATCTCCATCTATCGTTTGTAAAATCTATAAAAGCTGTAGAGTATCAGGATGTACAGGAGTGAACCTTCCCCCCCCCAATCGGGCCCGGGAGCTAGCTCAAGACAGAATATAATTGGTTGTGATGACATTAGAATTTGAAGCGATATAAGCGTCCCGACTCTAAATTGAAACCCACTTAAGTGCTCGTCTACGACTTGAAGCCAGTGGTGTCCAAGAAGACTTGAACTCCTTGACCCTAGAAGCTGTAAGCTCGGGCTTGGTTTTAGCTATCGCCTACGAACCTACTTGTTACTGTCCCGGAGCATTTCTTAGAAGCTTTAAGCTCAGAATTGTTGCCGTTGGCATTGAAAGAACCCCTCGTCTCATTCTGAACTCACTCGCGTCTGTGCGATTAAAACAGTCTGGTGCTACTATTTACAATAGTCTGTACCCACAGAATTGAAATACTACCATCTTCTTGACACGTGATACGAACCCTACCTCCCCGAACACACATACGAGCAACTGAGATTAGTTGTGGAATTGAATTGTTCAGATCTCACGTCTGCACTCTGTGCGCCGTTTCAACGGGTTATGGACTTTGATGAAGGAACATAAAATGCCCAACGCACTCGGGTTAAACCTCAATGCGGTTGAGAATGGTGACACAATTGGAGCAGATGTATCAAATTTGAGACGAGTGTTTTGAATACCGAGTCATTCACCACATCAAGATGTTTGTACTAGCGTGAATCTGCGAGCGTGCAATTTTAATGGAAATATGTGAGATATGAATTGTAGCCATGTCGTTAGAAAGCCAAGTTGGGAGAGGCTTCGAGATTTTGTTCGTTTAGAGGACGCGAAGTGAGCAGGAAATTGAAAGTCAACTGAAGATGACGATATTAATGTTGGATTGTTGAGAATCTGAGATAAAATGAAGGCTAAAGACAAGTCACTCGTAAGCTTGTATAGCGCAAGTAACCAAAAACGGGTTAAGAAATCATCTTGAACTGGAGCATGAGAGGTTGCACTAAATACTGCAAGCAATGAAATATGGGTGATGATGTGCCAGCGTATGAAGGTACAAAGTGAACTCAGACACAATGAGGTGTTCAACCCAGTCTGACGAGATGCGGCCGAATCGGCGAAATGAATGGATGCATATAACTGGAGTGCGAACAGGCATCACGTAGAGCCCCGACCATAAGGAGTTTGAGCACAGCGTGGCATGCAGGCGTAGTCAGCTCTCCTGAATGAAAATTTTGGACCTATGGCTATTGACGAGTTTTAGGATGGACCAGGTTATGTCAAAGTCAAAGTCAGGCCTGATGTAAAGGGGTTGATAAGGAGCGTGGACTCGACATGGAGGCGTGGATAAGTGTTCGAGTGAGTATGGGTTTGATTGATGTCAAGTTGAACGTGTTTGGTTAGAATTGCGGGTTTGAATAATAAGGGATGTCAGATGAGTGTCCAGCCTCGAAGGTAAGAATTCGAGTCAGCGTGAGTGGGAGGTTTATCGCCTATGCTCAAATGAGACCGTTGGCAATGTGGGAAACTCGGCGAGCTACAGGAAATCCTTATAAATGAGTTGTGATACTCACGGGCATGTACTCCCGGGTCTGAATTTGGAGTGAGTTTCGATACTGGTTTGATAGTAGTGTGAAGTGAAGTGAAGAGAGGTCAGTAAAACAAACAAGTCAGCGAGTCAGCGGTCGGCGGGTCAGTACGTTGGGTTGTAGCTACTGGGTCGTCGGTTGGCCCTGCCGATGGCGCCTTTGGACCATAAGTATTGGCCGTCTTCTAGTAAGTAAGAACGAGCAGCATTATTTACTGTTCAACACGCTTGGATGCGAATTGTTCGAAGATGCTCTCCAAAATAGGGAAGAAAGACTGCGAACATGACCATCGCCAATGGCGAGGTCGACAATTAAGTCGTCTGGCCTATGCACATTTGCGGAAATTCATGTTGAATATGTTGTCATGAACGGCACCTGGGTGCGGGTTGGAGATTGGGGCATCGGGGTGGGGTTTCTAATGGAGAGTATGTATATGATGGAGTGGGCTGAGAGTTGAATGACGTGATATCGGTTCAGCTGGACTGGGGAATAATATTATGTGCCCAGGAGCATTGGCCTCAGCTGCTGGTGTGAATAATAGAGAGGTTGCGGTAGCCACCAGACGAAACTGGTGGCTTTCATAACAGACGAATGCAGAGGCGGATTCTTCTCACCTAGCCACTATTTCATAGTCTCCCTCAGAGCTACAAATAGTGGCTGACTTGGTCCGAGAGCATTGTCCACTGTCCAGGAAAATTAGCCACCAGTCCGATCTGGTGGCTACCGCAAGCTCTCTAATATTTTCCTCGCTATGGTGCAGGGTTCAGCTCATTGAGATTTGGGGTATGAATAATATTATTCGCTGCACAGCATAGGGTTCAGCTCATCGATATTTTGAGTGTGAATAATATTCTCCTCTCCATGGGACAGGGTTCAGCTCATCGATATTTCGGATGTGAATAATATTATTCGCCGTACAGCGTAGGGCTCAGCTCATCGATATTTTGGGTGTGAATACTCCCGGATTCGGATTCGGAATCGTAGCATCCGTTTCCCTCTTGGCCGGCGAGTACATCTAATGAGTTCATGGGCCTACTCTCCGTTGACGGAAATGCGGTGGACAGGCGCCTCTCCGAAATCTGTGCTGCTGACAAAACTGTGCGAATTTTATGCGGCCCACTTCGCATGTTGAACCATGATTGTAATCCAAACGCTGAGGTGAGCCCTTCATTTTCTTTCCCTTTTTAAAAAGGGCTAATAAATTTCTGTTGTGCAGTATGAATCCATCGCTGGATACGAATTGGGCCTCATAGTCCGAACCCTTCGTTCTATCGAGCCCGGAGAGGAGAACACCCTGCGCTATTCTGACAATGCCGATTACTTCGATGATGTGGGACAATGCCCATGCCGCACATGCTCCCCATCTCCAATCGCAGATGTATCTGGCCCTCCTACAATCGACGAGGATAATCGTAGAAAGGCAAGACAGATGAAACAACTACGGCGGAATAATATTAAAAACTCACTTAAACGGAAAAGCAAAGCTCTGTAGTTATTACCTCGCGCCCAAGATCGGCGTTATTACATTAATTACATAAACTTCGGAGTTTGAATTTTAGCCAGCGTCGAGCCCTTTCTGCTGCCTTTCTGCAAGAATCTGCGAGCTTCCTGATACACGAGTTACAGCCATTGATTTCTCGAAGACCCTGCTCTCCCTCCCTGCTTAACCTTCCGTTACACTGCGTACCTAAGGAAAGGTCCAATCGTCTCGAGCTTTGCTTCGAATATTTTTTGGGAGGTGTGCGGGCGCGCATTTAGCCAAAATCAACCCCTCGAGGAGGGGCCCAGTGTATTGGCGGTAGATACGTAGAGATGTAGGTAGATAGGTGTAAGCAATTCTATCTACGAAAGCTGCTCCCGGGTGCATCAAAAAACCCCTGTGGGGAAAAGCTACCAGGGTATCCTGAGTTGTACCAGTCTGCCTACGGCAATTAGTCTCACTCCACTCAATTGTCGAATAGCAGACTGGTAACTTGCTCTTCCCTCCTTCCTCCACCTTGCTTCCTTTCGTCCTCTCCGTCGGCGTCGGCGCTGACAATCTGTTGTTTCTTTCCTTTCAATAGACAGGTTGCGCACGAGCCACTGGAGCCACCCAGTGGCTCTCGGACCGTGCGCAAACGGGTGACTCCACCGCCAAAAAATGACGTGAATGGCTACGAGTGGCTCGTTGGAGCCACTCGCCTGCTATTTTGCGCACGGTCCGAGAACCACTGAGTGGCTCCAGTGGCTCACGCGCAACCTGTCTAATATTGGGCCGTCTCAAAAATTGTGCCCTTCGCCGTTCACCCCTCACCTATTACAATCACTAATCTGACGGTTTCGTTCCGTGGATCACCCTCCAGAAATCCAACGAACGAATCTCGAAGGAAGAACCATACAATTTACGCCATGCCTCTGCCCGAAATGTTGTCGAACGGATTTTTGGAGTGATACAAAAGCGCTGGGCCATTGGACAGGTTGCGCACAGGCAGTTTTTTTTTTTTCGTGTTCAGTTCTTTTCTGTATCTCCAATAGATTTTCCCACACGTAAGTTTGATTTAGTCAACCTATCAGGGACAGAATCCAACAGTACGCTCGAAAGGCGAACAAAAATACACTTTTCTTTTCCCTTGCTCCTTCATCCCTCCACTCTTCCCCCCCGTCCTCCCCCTGTCTTTATTTCTTTCCCCCGAATCCACCTCGAATGTGAACTGATGATTCTTTTTTTACCAACAACGAAAGAACCCTTTCGTTTTTCTTTGAGGGAACCCCTCCGCGGATGAGGAGTACGTGTCGACCTGGATTCACCGGCGGTCGATGCACGTCTGTGCGTTACATTCTAGGGGCCAGGGCATTCGCTTCGCTGCGCTCCAGGTGACGTCGTTCATTTTATTCGCCGTATGGATTTCCTCGAGTCACAGCACCGGCGGCCGGTGTCGCCTGTTTCCGGACTTGGACTTAGCCTTGGCGCTTGGGATCGGTGGAGTTTGAGGGGCGCGGTTTCTCATTCTCATTCTCATTCACTAGTCCTAGCCCCATTTTATTTATTTATTTAATCTCTCTTTCTTTTCCCTTTATTGTGTTTGCGGTTCCGTCCCGTGGTTGTTTTGTTTTCGGGATTGCTAGGAGGAGATCGGGGTTTGAGTGGTGCTGGTGCTCTTTCTGCGATTTTCCACCCGCCGCTGGGGCTCCGGTGAGGATGGGCGACCTGCAGTTGATTATATATTTCCAACTTAATAAAGTGTTTTGAACATATTCAAGGTGTTTTTCCTACCTGCAATGGAATGAGAACAAACGCTCACGCTCCCCACCAAATCTTTGAGAGATTTTTCTTCAACGCTGTATGTTGCCCCCATAATTGTCATTGCGTCGCCCATACACGTCTTACTACGTTCCGCCTCAATGTCTCTTTTGCCTGCAATCTGATTCGCAGAGTGCTTCTAACCAGGCAGTAGTATGTGCCGGGTTCTTTTATTTCTACCAACCGTGTGGTACAGTTCCCAAATCACTCCGGAAAATGTGTTGTCTCAGGGCACCATAAAACGTATCTGATACTTTCAGTATCAGTAAGAGAATCAGTAGTCCCAAAATCGTACCCGAAATGTAAAGTTTCCGGATGACTGAAACGGTTGCCGAAACGGAAAGTTTCGGGAGCCGTGTTAGTCCTGTTGTTAAGGTTTTGACTGGAAAATGTAGTGCTGATGGATGCTGGGCCGGAAATGGGGTGCTCGTCATCGGCGTCGTTAAAAACTGGATCTGGGATGCGTCCAGGAGGTCACCGTGCGCATTTTGAGTGCAGCCAAGCGTGGAGTCTGACATGATAAGAGGGAAATTGCTGCTGAGACAGAGTTAAGAGGGCCAAAATGACTGGGGGAACGTAATCTGGTTACTTACCTAGTCTCTCTCTCTCTTTATAAAACAACGGGTGTCTGAATTTTAAACTCCGCTTATGGACGTCTAGACCCTGAACTTTGGATCCATCTGTCATCTGACAACAGGTCCACAGCAATGGTCAACGGAGTGCCCGACGGCTCCTTCGGCACGGCTTTGATGTTCTCATGCCATCTGTCATCTGACAGCAGATCCATGGTCAACGGAGCGCCCGATTTTTCTGATTAGCCTTTTAAAACTCCGCCAACTCAGTGCTCGGAACAACTGCCATGAAATTATTTTCCAAAGCTCAGGAAACTCAGATAAGTTCAAGACCACTCAATTCAGGGCAAAGCAACTGAAATAAATCTCTCTCTTTATAAATTAAGCCTGTCTGAAGCTTTTAAACTACGCTTTGGTTCAATCAGCTCCAGACGTTCGGATCGGCGCACAGCCATGTCCAGAAATATATGTAGACACACCTTTCGCTCCGAGAGAAGGCCATACTTTTGGATATCACTCCAAAAAAAGCAATCACGTCTACATCTTTATAAAATTACGGTGTCTGTCTGTCTGAAGCCTGTTTAAACTCCGCCAGCTTCATTTGATTATGCATATTGAAATGACCTAGATTTTTGTGGGGGAAGACTGTCATACAATCTGAAAGTTGGGATAAAGTCAGGATCTTCAATATCTTAGTTTATCATGCTTGTAATGACATCGGGACGATGGCAGTACACTGCAATAAGGACATATTGTAGCATTTGAATCCCTCCCAGAAATCTCTGCAAATCTGACTCTATCACAACTTCCAGAATGGATAAAAGTCTTCACTCACAAAAATCTAGGTCATTTCAACATGCCCAGATGCAGGTAAACTGAATTGACCCCCAAAATCACCCCCAGACCCATCTCACCCACTATAAGATATTTTCACAACATTTTTTCTATCACTAATTGTGCACGAATTGCCCTGAATTATCTAGCTAGGTCTCATCTCAATCAGTGCAGAACCCATCGAGATATGGGTGGATCGGTCGCGGGGATCAGAAACTGCCCAAAACGGATTCGCGCCTTCGGTACTGCCATCTGCTGTAACTCAGCTCAACTCGAGTTTTCAAAACGAATCCACCAGTAAAATCGACACCTCGGGAGAGGGTCCTGGCGGCCCAGGAACCGCTTGTTACTCAACAACGAAGGGAAATTTGAAAAAAAAAAAACCCCCATCAATCTGTTCTAAATAGCCACGGAACGGCGGTTAAGCTGAAGGAGAGGGATGGTAGTCCTATGTTAAGCTCAGGTGTCCGATCAGAGTAAAAGCTTATTACATAATCACGAAATGAGCGCCTTGCTCCATGTCGCGCCGTCTGAAAATACCACAATTACAATTATATACATCTTCTGTGATTGCCCAAATTTATTTGGATTTTTTGAGTGTCATTTGACGCTGCTGTGGAAGAGTTAAGTTGAAGGGCAAATGTCACATTCATGTCACCTCATCTTGAACCATGTGCTACAACCACAATTCAAGCATGTTTGGGGAGATTCTGAAGAGGCAGATCATCGCAGATAAGCACTGATAGTGAGACTGCCGCAAAATAAAATGAGAAAAATACCTCACATTGCCAAAACGACGAAGATACGGGGCAAATTCAAACTTCGATGATTATGTAACAAGGTTTTACTCTGATCGGACCCCCACGCTTAACAACAGACTTCAACAAACCGAGGTACGAGGTCAGACATTGTTGAAGTGTCTGTCTAGGAGAGACTAGAGGGATGGTCCAGCTGTTTGTGGCTGTTTGTGCGTTGCTGACTCAGTGATAGTGTCGTCCTCATCGATCGTATTCCATCCCCCATAGTCACTTTATAGATCACAACACGTTGTATTATCCAAGAAGTGGCCCATGCAGTCACTGATAGTACACCAACCCCCCCGCGCCTCGCACTACCCGCCCCCCCCCTTAGCGCTGCAGTCGCCACAGTCGTACACCGTGCCGCACCAGGAATCACCGGCGTCTTATGCCCACGAATTCTACCAGGAAGTGGAGCCACAGTCGGACACACCAAGCCCACCGCCGTTATCGCACCACAGCCCACAGACACCGTACTACACGCCATCCCATGAGCCCGCCGCCGTCTACGCCCCTGCCCATACTGGTTACCCGGCACACGGCAGCGACATGCAGCACGACGACGCGCACAACCACGATGTGCACGCTGCGCACGAGTCGTACGGCGCGCACCCCACTCTGTCTCTCCAGGAGCGCGCTTACCACAACACCTGCACGGCTCCGCCCCAAGAGGCCCCATATGCCCATACGACGCGCGCGGGCACGCGTACGGCGCGGTGCCTGCCATGCAGTTCCATCTCCACCAGCAGGTGCCAGACGCGTACGGCAAGCAGGTCTATATGGACGTGGCCAAGCCCTACAGCCCCTTCCAGCTCGCCACGCTGCCGTCGCTGCGGCGCGAGTCCGTGGACGAGAACTACGCTGCAGCACGGAGGGATAGCGAGGTTCTGACTCCGTCGACACTGCCATCGTTGTCGAGGTACGCGAGGCGGGAGAGCGTTGCCCGCTGTACACAGCACGCGCGCCCGCCGTCGCCGCAAGCACTCCCCGAGAGCTACGCGACGTACGCTTCCGCCCCGGTGTCTGTGCCGTCCCTGCAGCGCCAGCCGCCCATGGCGAAAGAATATCTAGCCTGCCTAATGCTCCGCGCTTACGGGGATTCCAATGCCGTAGTCATCCACCCGCCGTTCGACAATTTACCTGACTCAGTCGTTTTGAAGGGTGGAATGACCTATCTTGACATGCAGCAACACCTGACTTGGTTCTTGGACGCAAAAGACTACATCAGGCGCGACGGCAACCTCGACTGCGCCATCCGCTATCCCGACGCCCTCAAGCCCCCTCGCTCGGCGAGGGTGGCGGAACTTTTATTGAGATGCACTTTCTGTTCTCGTTCTTTTCGGGGAAAGAATGCTAAAGCTATGTGGACGCGACATGTTACAACTGTACACCGCGTTCAATTGCAGGCGGGTCAGTTCTAGTTCATATTCTACGTTCGCTATATTTTGACCGACAGACGAGATAGGCCACCTGGCGCAAGATACCACTTCCAAGCGAACATCGGGTCCCCACATCCCATGCAGGAACCCGAGGATAGGTACTGAGTGTGGGGTGCTGAACACAGCCTGTTCAGCTTCGGGAGAAGATGAGGATGAGCCCGATGCTGATGCCGACGGCGAAATCGATGATGAAATCTGGTCCTGATATCATCTTCCTCAACTTCCGAAAACATTGCGATACTTTTTGACAGATTTGGACTAACAAAGGGTGAGGATACTCATACTACCGCCCCTCCTCTCTGTTTACCTGACGAACACCTCGACATAAGTCTCCCTATGCCCACTATGTCTCATTGACTACTCTAACTTCCGACTTTCCCCCCTTCCTCCCCGATCTCGCTACTATACAGATTCCTACCCAGCCGCGGTTACGAGGTTCATCAGACAGAGTCGTAGGATTACTATTTAATACAGAATTCACTGACCGGAAGAATCGGAGCGTGTGACCAGGTATAAGGAAGAGAATATAGGTAAACAACATCGCCACCACTTCGCAATATCCTGTATAAAAATCATCCTCATTTAACGAGATACTCGTTAAGCTGTGTTATTCCCCATGCAGGTATATCTCCATTGTTCTTGCTCTTCTCTCGTCCTCACAATCACGCTCTCATTCCCCATCTGCACACGCAGCTATCCCCATTTCCCCAACTACGCACTGTGCAAAATTCGCCACGAGACCGCACAGAGGTTTTCCGTGGCAGCGCAAGGCCGGCTTCGTCTTGGATTCATCCGCCTCTGTCGACGTCTCATAAAGTAATAATGGCTCCATGCTTCAGCTGGCTTCATCAGGGAAACCCCCCTCACGAATTTTCGCATATTTTGAGACAAAGTTCGAGACTACGTTCAATTCCTTGAGTGAATGAAAATGAGCGAAAATATGTTTGTCGCTACGAAAATATCAGAAAATTCCCACTTTTTGACCCTGGTTGAGCCATTTCAACTCGGGTTTGACCGGGTATTGCTGGCGTGATAGCCCGTGAAATTTCAGTTTGAACTGTCTTTTTAGGTTTTTTCTAGTGCCCTGGTTACTTTTCAGGAGGCCTCAGACTTCTCCATACCAATCCAAACAGCTGCAATTGAATGTCGGCAAGGTGTGCCGGGATTTCGGGCTCATCACCCACCAATCCAAACATTTGCAATTGAATGCCGGCAATGCATGCCGAGATTTCCCAGCGACCCAGTAAATTGACCCTGGTCATTTTTGCCTGTCCATCGGCGTATTTGTTGAATGGTTAACACGTGTTGCACTAGTTTTCTTGTGAAAGGTACATGATTCATCATGCACTGAAGGAATTTAAACTGACGCGGGGAACACAGCCACCGCGCCCTCCCACCCATACTAATCGATGTCAATGGAAGCCCATACTATATGGACTTCTCATCTCTAGATGTTATCCTGTCGGTTATTTCAGTCGTTCGAACCACTGAGCGGGCACTTTTCTGTCTCGAGATTTTTTTTGATCGCCACACGCGAAAACAGAGCGCGGTTGCCATTCCCGGCATGCAGAAGCTCCAAGCAGTGGGACTCTGCCATAACGCCGCCGGAGATGACCACCGCGTTATGGTTTCGCGTGCGGCGATCAAAAAGAATTGAGCCTGAGTCCACAAAAAGGGATAAAGGCCCCCGCGCCAGCGCAAAAGGCCAGCGCAAGCGACGGGGCCAGTACCAGCGATAAGGTCAGCGCCAGCGACAAGGCCAGTGCTAGCGAAAAGCCAGCGGAGCGAGAAGGAGGGGGTCCGGGGGAGCCATCACCCGTGGCGTCACGGTCACGCGTGACAGTTCCCCGCGTCTGTTTAATCTCCCGCACTGAAGGCCCCACAAGCCACGACGTACAGCACTGAGGCTCTCTGCAGCAGGCCCACGGCAATCATACCATATCCATTCTGATCCCACACAGAACACATTCACAATGGGGACATCGATCGCGAGTAAATATTGTGCATTTTTTCCTGAATACAGTTATTTTACGCCTTGTTCCTCGTCAGCCGTGGTGTGGACTGAAGCAAAGCAAAGCCTTATCTTCGATTCCATTATCCGTAACTTCTACATACCGCCGGTCATATTCAGTATGAATCTTGTGTGCCGAACTTATAATGGATCCTGCACTCCGAGTCAACAGATACCTTCTCAACAGATACCTTCTATAGCGGTCAGTCACAGTGCCTCAGAAAATGGCACGGAGAGACGAACATGTATCGATGGTAAACAACGGCTGACTTCGATCTATCAGTATGGCTTGCAATCGATATCCCTCTCGGTGTCTAACTCTACTTGCGTCCCTGAAGATTTAGAGAAGGCCTAGTATGCAGTGATCCATTCCGATTTGGCGCCTTTTCACTTAGTTTTTACTTAGATTCCCCGTACATTGTAGCATTCACACACATTGCTTACTTACTGACTTATTGTACAGACAAAGATCCGTGCGTCGTATATTGCCTACGGCGCTGACAGTGATCGAGTTCCCCCCCCCCCAATGGCTCGACGGAATGACTTAATTCTTAGGTACACAGGGCGGAAACTCTACTAGAGTTAAGTTAACCCTCCGTCGTACGGCCTGTGGTTAAAATTTTCGAACTCTGGGTGAATTCCAAGCCGCGAAAGCCTGGGCTATTTCTGTGTCAGATGTCCTAGGGGCAATCTAGGTCAGCCCAGTGTCCATATCAAATTTTTGAGTTGCGCTCAAAGTCAACACACGTGATCGGTCCGTGTTTCGCCGGCCAGATGCAGTTTGTTAGAATTTTACTGTAAATTATAATACGGCCTCTGCTACGTGTAGCACGATGGAAGAGCAAGGTTGTTGACTACATAAGACAAACATCTAAAGGCATATAAGGAGAATGGGCCTGTAAGGGCCGTGAACGGGTGAGGGCCCCGGTGAAGACGGAGGTGTGCGCTGTAAAGACGAGTCAAAGGAAACGCGCCGGTCGTCCCGCCGCGTATGACAGGGCATAGAGGGAAGATGGTGGAAGAGGAAGAGGGCAGATTGAAACTCCGACTTCGGACGATTCTGGACTTAGGTGCGCACGGACCCGCGTTCTGCGTCCGACAAAACCAGTTACGCTTGAGTGCGTCAGCGGAAGGGACATGTGGTAAAAATAACAATTTTTCTCGATGTAATACTGTTCTGCCTCATTTTGCCTCAATGCCTCGATTTACCTCCGTCTTGCTCGATCTGTCTAGCGGGGATTCTCACTGGGAGTGAGGAATGAGCTCAAGTGTGGTAGGTTTGGAGATGACGAGCCGAGGCTCAATAGTGTGGTAGTCAGAAATGTAAGAGGTCCATGTGTGGGCGATGAAGAACTACGTACCCCCGGGGTAAGAGCGAGCGAACTGGGAGGCAAAGGTGTGTTAAATTTAGTATGGCAAAGATACAGAGACAGTGAGCATACTTCGGGAAAGTCGAATCCATTTCCGCAGTGAAGTTCGACACCGGTACGGAATGCCTCCGTTTCTGGGTGGCCATGGATTTCCGGTCCCAAGATTGCGGTGTGGACGAACTGAGTGACCAGTGTGTTGTGCTGGTTCTCGTCACGCTGCGATAACGCTGAAATCTAAACAGAATGTTTTCCTTCATGGGCGAGGCTGCACGGCGGACTCGAGAATCGCGCTCAAATCTTTATTCGGCATGCTTATATAATCGATCAAACGCGTCGCGTCCCACCCTACGGGCCTCTGGGCCCCCTACGGGCATGGGGAAGCGTAATCCCTACAGGTGGAACCTCCACAAGAAGAATATTCATTTGCTAACCAATTTCTCCGCCTCCAAAGCCTCTCCAACCCCTCCTTTGGTCTCTGCCAATAAAGAAAATGCATCTGTCTATTCTCCCGTGAAATCTTCATCTCCGGAGGTATCACGGATATCCAGGCGCTTGCGAACCTCTCCTGTTTCATCCAACGACGCGATCTTGGCCATGGAAGTCAGGGCCAAGAATTTTGAAAGCTTTTTCAGAAACGAAAGAAGAAAGCTGAATAGGTCACAAACAGCGCGAGCGGACCTACAAGAGCGCGTCAACGACTTGGACAATCAGCTATCCCAGCTGAGGGACTCATCCACAGCTTTTTCGTCGCACCTCCAGCACGAACTAGAGGATACCTGTATTGCAATGCCTTACATTTTCAAATGCGTGACCTTATTGCACATTTTCAAACGCATGACTTTATTGCACATTTTCAAACGCGTGATCTTATTGTACATTTTCAAATGCGTGACCGTCTTGCCCTCCTTTACATTTTCGCCCACAGCGCGACTCCAGAGCCATTTGTGAGGCGCGCGCACTGCCAATGGGTAGCCCTGATTATGCCCGTCATTTCAGCCAAAAAAGTCTCTCTGGAGGCAGTATTGCAATGCCTTGAATTTTCAAACGCGTGACTTTATTGCACATTTTCAAACGCGTGACCGTCTTGCCCTCCTTTATATTTTTCCCTATAGGCGCCACCATATACTTACAGTGGCGGCAAAAAATAATGCAGGTGGTCGTGTGGGCTTGTTTCCCGATCAAATGACACCAAATAAAATTGTGGCATGTACCTAGAGCGATTTCATGCCCTACAAGGGGGCCATTTCAAGGGAAAATGAACGAAAAATACTGAAAATAAGCAACTTGGTGGGAGCATTGTGAGCTAAAATCGACGTCAATGTATATCAACCAACGTATGACTATGGTCCGTTTTTCAAATACATGCTTTCATGCTATCATGACCATTCCTTGGTACCGCGTCCACGAGGATGACGTTGAATAGCTAAATGGGAAATGGAAGATGCTGCCGGCCAAAGGCACTAAGTAGTATAGAGATTGACCCGACTTGGTCATCCCTCAAATTTATCTGGGAGTTGAATAGGTGCTCAGGTTTTCAGATCTGCGGACTTAGTGACCCATGCACCGTCCCTGCGCAAAAAATGGGCTGATTTAACCACATGCTTTCGAAGATTTTCAATATTTTGTGAAGGTGCCCCGATTTGACCATGGCGCAATACAAGGACGAAGGTGGCGACCAATATCCCAGCATCCAGCCAGAATTGGCGTCCAGGATAAACCAAGAGTATTTCGACTTTATCAGTACCTTGCGGCAGTCGAAGTCTCTAACTCAACGTCTTTACGACTCGGAGGAGTCCGAGCTTGAATGCTGGCAAAGGCTGGATTGAGAAAATCCCGATTATCATTGCTTCTAGGGACAAAGTGGCGTGGAAAACAGCATAAAATTTCCATGCTGAATAGCACAGAAATCATGTGCATCTATTTGAAAAACTGATTATAGACTTGGACGTCATCGACAACTGCTGCACAATGCCCGAGAGATATCAAAGACAAGTTCAATTCGTGATGAGATGGACGTCAATCACTGTTGTCTATGAATAGAGGAACATATGTTTGAGCAGGCCATGCAATACCGGTACAAACCGAGGTCCTCTGCATTGTACAGTTTCCGTCCGAAAATATCCTGGAGCGCAAAAAGTTATGGGATAAAAATGAAAGAAGACAAAAGTAAATCTGTCATCAAATGCATCCTGGATAAGGGTGCTTGTGCAATCTGGAAGTCGAGGCAACGAATCCGGAATACAGAGGGGTTCCGTGGATACAGTATGTGCAATACGGTCACGCATTTGAAAATGTGCAATAAGGTCACGTGTTTGAAAATGTACGGAATTGCAACAGTCCCGGTTGAAAATGTGCAATAAAGTCACGCGTTTGAAAATGCAAAGGCATTGCAATACAGTGCCGCGGTTGAAAATGTGCAATAAGAAAGTCGGGGAAAACAAAGCACTGATCGGACGCTAGAGAGGTCAATAATGCCTCCAGACAGACTTTTTTTGGCTGGAAATGACGGGCATAATCAGGGCGGCCATTAGCAGTGCACGCGCCTCATAAATGGCTCTGGAGTCGCACTGGGAGGTGAAAATGTAATTGAGGGCAAGATGGTCACGCATTTGAAAATGTGCAATAAGGTCACGCGTTTGAAAATGTGCAATAAAATCACGCATTTGAAAATGTACAATAAAGTCACACGTTTGAAAATGTGAGGCATTGCAATACAGTCCCGGGGTTGAAAATGTGCAATAATAAAGTCGGGAAAAAAACAAAGCACTCTCTGGAGTCGTGCTGTAGGTCCATGGCCAAATCGGGGTCACCTTCGCAGAATATTGAGAATCTCCGAAAGCGTGCGGTTAAATCAGGCCAATTTTTGCCTAGGGACGGTGGATCGGTCACTAAGCCCGCAGAGCTCAAAACCTGACCACTCATTCAACTTCCCAGACAAATTTTGGTCGAATTGATCGAAATTATGCTTAAACTATATCAACCTTGGCTCCACGAGAGCCTCTGTCACCTCGCGAGGCACCAGAATCCCATCCTCACGAACGGGGCACGGGGTTTAAACACTCGGAAATTCATATATGAGGGACAGGAAACTCAAATACTGTATTATTTCGTTCAATGCGACAGGAGGTGTGACCCGTGACCATTTGAACCAAGTTCGACGTTCGACAGCCACCCGGGGTGACCGTGACCTGTGGCCAAATTTCGACAGCCGTTGGAAATGATTTATCTGTTGTTTAATCTTTGGGACTGTCTTTGAGCCGATTGAACTACTGCAAATACGTTTTTAACACCGACCATGATTTTTCCACATCATCAGAACGATAAATATGCCCTCTGAGTGATGCTTTGTGAGGTTTATGAGGTATTGGGAACCGAGAATTGCGGTGGTGCCGAATACTATCATTTTCCGGTATTCCTCTGTGGCAGGGGATTTTTTTACGATTTTTTAATGGAAACTGTCAAATGTGAGTGATTTTCGTGACCGAAAAATCAATTCGACAACTCCCCCGGTGACCGCTGACATTTTCCAAAGTTCATAATCGACAGGCACCCTGGTGGCGTGTGACTGTCGATTTTAACGAAATAATACAGTACGAGGGAAAGAAACAAATGTAAAGGGCCAAAACAGCTCCATGTTCCGATTACAAAGCATTTTCGGCCGCTTCCGGCTGGAGAAGCGTGGGACTCACAGTATTTAAACTTTCCTGGCGTCCACAATCAAATTTTGCCCCGGAACGCGTGCCTCGTGTAAATTTACATGGCTGCCACGAGAAAATGCGCGGGAAGAGTCGTAGCACATCGGGTGCACTGCAGTAGCTTGGGGAGGCATGGACGCCATTAAAATCAGTCTTGAAATGGTTCCATACAGCCCAATTTACTGATTTGCTGCGAAACTCGGCATGCTGCAGAGCCGAAGAGGTCCATTGAGATTTGACGCAACGACGGGTACTTTGCGCAGACACGTTGACGTGTGTTGTCTAAGTGATGACAAAATTGCACTAATATCTAGTGCTTTCGAGTGCTCTGAGGCACCATTTTGCAGTGCTTCAAGGCACCAGATTCTAGTGTTCCCAGGTACTGATTACGCTCCCATCTGGCCATGGGTGCAAACCATTTTAATTCCAATGAAGTCCCAGGGCCAATTCTAATCTGCACGTGTCCGGAATCGATAGCCCTTATCACTGCAAAAATTTACGGGCATTCAGATGGCGCTCGGAGGCATTATGGCGCTTTCCAGAGCGCAATTACTGGTTGGTATTTGAAACACGTGACCCTAATATGTCGGAAAAATCGAAATTGCCCTATTTCATTTTGCTCGACCTTTCCTTATAGGGCCTTATAACCACCTTATAACCACCTTATAAACGGCAGTTCAACCTGATAATGAGCTTATCACTTGAAAGTCCCTTATTTCGCCTTATAACTCCCTTATAACCCCCTTATAACCCACTCTGATAGGACCAGGATAATATCTTATAGTTTAGAAAGGTTTTCTCCAACTAATATAGCCTTTGCAATGGCCCTCATTTTGAAGCATGTGACTTGACATCCTTCAAACCATTTCAATTCCAATCCTGCCTTGACATCCGGCAAGCCGTTTCAATCCCAATGAAGCCCCAGGGCCATTTTCTGAGCGCGAACATTTACAGCCATTCAGATCCCACTGGGAGGCATTATTGCACTTTCCAGAGCGCAATTACTGGTTGGCATTTTGAAATGCGTGACCCTATTGCCTTTGCAATGGTTTACATTTTGAACTGCGTGACTTGACATCCTGCAAAGCATTTCAATCCCAATGAAGTCTCAGGGCCATTTTCATAGCCCTGATCACTGCAGCCATTCAGATCGCGCTCGGAGGCATTATTGCGCTTTCCAGAGCGCAATTACAGTTGACTGGCTCATAACGCATTAGGTCGTAATGCATAATGGTCATAATGCATCGGTTTTGGCCGTCCACCAACTTGGTAGGCGGGAGTTTATGCATTTTTGGCCATAACGCATAATGCATAGGATTTTGGGGTGCATTATGCATTGTGGGGAGTAAAATTCCTCTGTTTTCCTCCCGATATCCACCATTTCTGAGCCAAAAAATACCTCCTCTGTGTCCTTCCTGTCCAAAATTGCCCAATCCAGTCATTGGATGCATATTCTGACCAAGATCACCGCTTTTCAACCACAATTACCTGTTTGGGTCTTTTATGTAATCGTCAGCGACTTTCTTCAAAGCCAACGCATAGCTTTAAATGACTGTCAGTACCACCCATTCTCATCCAACAGCCCATTTCTACCCAACGGCACTGCACATAGCTGAATTTTGGTTGAAGATGGACGAATTTGTGACGAATGTCACGGATGTCACGCCGTGGGAAGATTCTTGAAGTGCATATTGCTCATAATGCATCGGGTTTGGGGGTCCACGGACCTTATGCGTTATGAGCCAGTCAACTGTACTGAGTTACATTTTGAACCACATGACCCTATTGCCTTTTCAATGGTCCACATTTTGAAACGCATGACTTGACATCCTGCAGACCATTTCAGTTCCAATGAAGAAGCCCCATGGCAGTTTCTAAGCCACGCATCCCAGAAATGGATAGCCCTGATCACTGCGAACATTTACACCTGGTCAGATCGTGCTCGGAGGGATTATTGCGCTTTCCATAGCTCAATTACTGGGTTACATTTTGAACCGCGTGACCCTATTGCTTTTACAATGGTCCACATTTTGAAAC
>JARJLF010002620.1:0-33138 GCA_029378395.1 Mycena leptocephala | reverse complement strand
TGCGTCCTGGAATATATCGACGCTTCTGATCTCGTACAGGGCAAGCTCCTCCTGACGCAATCTACACCCATCTGATTTTGTTCGCAGAGATTGGCAACACCTGCACTGAATGGCTCTTTGGTCGACTTCCAAAAACTCATGGACTTACTGAAGAGAAAGCCGCATTCAGACCCGGCCCTATTTCTTCCCGTCTACTACGCAAATCTAGATCCTGCTGGGATCCCAACGCCTGCAGGACTGGACTCCTGGACGATGCATGTATCGTCGATCAATCGGGCGCTTCTATCCCTCCAGGGAACGACCCAGCTTTGGGTGGCCGGATTTCGCTGGCCGGACGGACTTCTCTCGGAGCTTTGGCCGCGTATATGGAGCTGGGTTCACTTCCTCGACGTCTACAACGAGACAATCCAGCCATTCATTCCGCTATCACAAGTGGACGCCTACAGTTTATACATGCGCAGCATCCTCGAAGTTCTGACAAACTCAACTGTCGTACCGCTTGCAAGCCTTCCTTCGCGTATGCGGGTGATGGCTGGACGGGCCTGGAGGATCACTCTCCCCCCCATTCCTGGGAGGAACACTATGGCCCATTCGGACGTTGTCCGTTTCCTGGGCAACGACACCGAGTCCGGGCGGCCTTCCAACTTCCGGGAATATCTGGAGGGTGTGGGCACAGTGAATGATTTTGCCAAACTCATCATCCGACATATTGCTCATGCCATGCCGCACGAGACGCTTTATTCCTATTCTTCCAGCTCTCGGGATGCTGCGCATGCTCGTGGAACGCAACGACCACAGCGGCCCTCTGCACCGGGCCCTTCTGGACCATGGCATCGTCAGAGCTTTGATGAACGTTGCATGCCATTATGCCACGTCGGGCGCTGAAGACACAGTAGCGGTCGTCGCCATGTGCTTTACCCTGCTGCAGCGTGCATTCGACGCATTCCCAAGTTACCCCGCAGTGACCGAGGCACTGGAATCCAACAGATTAATCACGCTGATTTCAAGGTGCGCGCAGCGCCCGGGCACACACTGGAACCATTGCCTTCGGCCTCTGTTGGAGACGGTCCTGCCACGATCTATGGTGTCCTACCATCGGGCGCTTTCCCGGTGTCGGACAGACGAGCAACGCCTGCTCCCGGTCCTCGACTTTCAGGACGGAGCATTGTCTGCGCTATGGGAAAGTTTTAACATGTTGGCAACAAGCACGGTTTCCACCTTACAAGCCTATGACAGCGGGGCATACCAGTCAATCAGAGCCTGCGATAATATGGAGGTACCTGTTCCTCCAAGTGTTCGCCACTACATTTGATCTCACGCATTCACAGTGTGGACGCCTCTGCAGGCGGAATGAAATCAAACGCTGCTCATCCTGCCGTCAGACGAACTATTGCTCGGTGAGGTGCCAATCAATCGACTGGCATGTCGACGGGCACAGAGCCATCTGCCCGCGTCTCAGCCTTTACGTCTTGGTGGGTGTACGCGCGCCGCAGACAACTTAATCCTGACAATATGCATTACAGCGGAGCACCCCCTCCTGAGCGCCCGCGACGGCTCCTTTCTGCGCGCGCTCATCCACCACCTCCACGAGGCGCGCATCGTCACCTGGTGCATGCAAAAGGTTCATTTCATGTACATGTACCCTGGGGTCCCGTTCTACGTTCTCTGCGACTACACCCGCGGTGGTGCGATCATGGCTGCGTGCGCGTGCGCAGAGCTCCCACGGGACTGCGCGCACCTCGGCGGCGCAGTGGGAGGACCAGGTCGCGCGTATGGGGCGCAGCGGCGGTCGGATGGACATCGTTGTCGTGCTTGTGGCGTCTGGGACGCGGAAGGTGCGGCACGTGGCAGCGCTCCGCACGAACTCGTCTGCGCTAAATGATGCGCTGGCGCGAAGCGCGACGAGCTTGCCGCCGGGTCTGGATCGGACCACTGTGGAGTCCATAGTACGCAACCGGATCGATGAAGCTCTACAAGAAGATGCGACAGAGGGAGGACAAGATTGAGTGGGAATATTTGTGACGGAGCTGTGTACAGCTACGCTTGATGCGAGCCTTTTGCTTACTGCCAGTGCAAACATGCTTGAATTCCACTTGTTGATACTCTGGCATTTCATGCCACTGTGATCATTTGTGATTCCTGTGGCTTTGGTCCTTGCACAGAAAATTCAAAGGTTCAATATTAAATTCAATCGAACGCCAGTCATGTGTCGCAGGTGCGAAACGCTGCTGCTCAGATTCCTGACTTCCCCTGCCATCTGTCGCATACGGCCGTATTTCATTCGAACCGAACCCCGATCCGAACGAAAGCTAAAATGATCTAGTTCCCGAAGAACGCCTGGCTGTGCTACAACGTAGCCGCAGGTGGCTATGTCTGGACAGAGCCGCATGTCCGACGTTTTTTAATGCCCCACTCATTTTCTCCCACCTAACTTTCTGCTACGTTTTGAGGTTCATAACGGCTACCAGGACATAGGAAGTCCACGGGACTCCTTCATGTATTTGAACCAGTCGATAGTATCGTATCTCACTGCGAGTGGATTCGGTAAATGAAAGGATGACATGGAGATGGCCGAGCGACTGCCGGCAATATTGATGCCCGTATGTTCTTAACCACTCTCGTCATGATCTGCACTTCTTTCCTCCTGAATTGGAGCGGGAAACTTTCAAATCGGCTGCTGAGCTGTACCCAGAAACAATCCGAGGCCTTCTTATTTCGCAGCGCGTCTACAATGGTGAGCTACCAGTAACCAACCGGGTCTTCGAGAGTAATCTCAGCTTGGTGCAGTATCGAAGGGATCAAGTACAGAACCGTTGCTACAATGGGAGATAGTTATCATGTCCAGTCCCTGTTCTTCAGCTGGCGATTCGGTCGAAAACAAAACCTGCGTCGTTTCTCCACGGCCGCATTTACTCCTAAACTTTTGGCGCGAAGAGGAAGTACAAGAAATTCTCTCTGTTTGCAGTGGAATCCAATACCTCTGACTGGGTCTTTATCCTACACCATCTATCATCCCTGATCTTGCCGTTCTGGGACCTCGACGGCTGCACATATTCTTGGAACCTCTATTCGCCGACATCGATCTATGCAGACCACTTTTCACTCTGGTCACCCATTTCGACATTTTTGACTGTGTCCCTGAGGTTTCTTACGGCTCCATCGCCCAGTGGCCTTCATTTTTCGCTGTCTTCTCCGCCCTTACATATGTGGCATTGCATTGTGGAACGACGATCGCAAAAGATATCCTCGCGTCGTGCCCAAAACTAGATCTCCTAATTGTCTACCCAGGAGACGGCCTCTTGGGCGTTCACCCGTCCATCGACGACCACCGTTTTGTGTACATGGCCGCCTTAACTCATGAGGACGACTGGGTCATCGAGCTAAAGGAGGAAAGGACTGCGCAGATGCTTTCGTCGAGAAGAACGCGGAGAAATCAAACCGAGTGTTGACTTTCAAATCTTGAGTTATTCTAACGTCTTTATTCCAGGTTAGCGTTGCTTGATTGTAGAGGGAGATGGCACCTGAGTTCTCAAAACGATGCGATGCAGACCAGTGATACGTGCCTATCTTAGCGGTATAGGCGCGTTGCCATTACGTTTTCTGAAACTTCGCTATAGTTCCACTATGATTGGGACCATCAGCTAGCAGTTTCAGATTTCACCCTACAGTGCTAGCCCGCTCGGCGCAAATATATCGTAACGGTTGGAGGTTTTGTTTGCTGCTGGGATTCCTCCCCATCAGCTTCTCAACCGAAACCACTCGCTGCCTGGCCCGCGCCGTGCCTTCCGTAGAATGTAGACTAAATCATTGTTGTGTGAATGATAGTATTATTATTTCCCATAGAGACCGTTATTTTATTCCCAACGCAGAAGCGGCGTATATATCGTCGGGCTCATCAGTTTCTCCTGGTGACGGAATTTCAGAACGCGCAATGGAAGTCCATCTTTTCAAGACAGAAACTCACTTGTACTGTATGAAGTGTATGAAAAGCTCAAATTTCATCTCAAAGCTTTAATCCAGCAATGCGAACCTGAGAGCTATTGATCTACGCCTAGCGTAGGATCGAGAGGATAAAGTATAGGACTGTCACCTCCACTGGAACACGATCGACTTGTTCAATTCGTGTTCTCAAGCGAGCGATCCACTCAAAATCCAAGCCTTCATCCTTCTTCCGCAATCACGTTCGAAACTCATACGTCGATCGGGTTACAGATGTACAACAAATCCTCCCTGCTTGCACCAGAATTCAAACCGTTTCGCTGGATATAAATCCGCAGCCATAGATTTCGGATCTCGCTATTATTAAACCGCGACGAGTATCTACGTGTTCCGTCTATCGCTTGACGTTGACGTATGCCCGCCAATGTTCACCTCTGTCGCCCACCTCGACGTATTTGACTGATTCCCTTTATCGAGCCTTCAAAAATTGCCTGTTGGCCGTCGTTCCTCTCTCTGCTCCGCATGTGGCGATACGACATATCAGGTCCTATGCAGTTGAACTGGAGAACGCCCCAAATATTAGCCCATATCATCCTCTGGGGTCTGTCGATGATAATCCCTTTGTATATATGTTGTTGTCAATTTCTGACTATGGGGACGACTGGCTTCGAGGCACGAAAGGAGGGATGGACTTTTGGGCCCGCGCAGAGGCATTTGTCGCGAAGAGGCGACGTGGAGAAATCAATCCAACTTTGTTGACTGACCAGTTCTGGGTTACTGTGAAGAGATTTTCTTCTTTAAAGGCTTTAACCCAAAGATAGAGCGCGAGGCATCGGTTATGCAGTCCTCTCGAGTACTAGGAGCTAGCATCAGTTGCATGGTGTTTCTAAGACTCTGAATGACCTTGAATTGCCTATTCCTCAACGGTTGCAGTCCCGAAGATTAATCTTTGTCCTCGATAGCACTGCACTACTCTATCCTTGTTCCCAATTTTGGTGATCCTCGGGTTTAATTTAATTGTTGTGCGATAAATTAAGCACCATTATTGAGTGACCTGTCTTATATCTCTGAGGGTATTGAAACCCGACGATTTTATGCTTTTTGTAGCACATTGACCAAATGAGGGACTCCAACTTGAAGAAGGCTGAAAAAACAGTTAAATGGTATCATATAATGCAAAGAAGTTAATTCTGCATTCTTGTGTCTCTAGTGAGCTCTTAGCGGTGCATAGGCTTTTGTGAAGGTTTAAATAGGAGCGACATTTCCCTTTTTGGTGATCGGCAAGATACGGCCCGAGATCAAAGACTTGCGACTTCGTTCTACCGACCACAAACTACGATTATTTTGCGAAGAATAGCGCCATATAGATTTCACTCAACTCGAGCCTAGCCTGGTTCTGGATATGAGTTAAGGTATTCGGATAGCTATCGGGATGCATCATGATCGGAAGGAACTTTAAAAAAAAAAAAAGACTTCAAGGTCCCAATCACCACAGTCATTAATACAACCTCAGATCGCCGCGGGCTGGACGGGGTTCTCCACCTAACCCACACCAGTCTAATTAGCGCGCTAATAGGTTCTTCAGCGGGCCGCCCTCCCAAAAAACTTGACGCGTTTGAAATTATCAGTTATGATGAATTTGATTCCGCGCGCTACGAGTTCCTTCAAATTTTATCCAGATGCGCTTCATCCGATCTCTGGCCGGATGCTACCAGAAACAGCTTCTCCCGTTTGCACTGATTCTCCGTATGATATATATCAGAACGCTTCTGCATCTGTTCGAGAATGAGAGGTGCGCAGCACGCCAGGAACACATCATGATCGGAATTCACCGGCGACAGCCCATAGAGTTAGTTGCCAAGACAGGAAGGCAGCTTTCTCAGGCTCTCTCCACGTCTCTCCCAACAGCTCTAATCGGTACTCAATGCTGGTCTGACCTTGCTTGGAATCTTTTGAACTGATTTATTGCGTCCAAATAGGCCCTCCGAGACTGAGTCAGTACCTGACAGACAGCAAAGCCCCGACTCGTACATCATGTTTCGTTTATTCAAGGAGACATTCAAAGCGATAGGTTTGTACCTCAGCTTCGATTATAAGTGCAGAGAAGTTGAGTCCATATCTCAGAGGAAACCATCGTCGGAATTTCGCCGCTGATGGAGACCCGGAGGCGCGCTATCGAATTGCACAAACAGGGTGCAGAACTCTCGAGGGCGGGCCACCGCGAAGATGCGCTGAGGGCCAATACAGAAGCCGTTCGACTTCTTCGAATGCCGCCGGGGAACCCCGCACTCACCAAGATTCTTGCGATGACATTGAGCAATACGGGTATTGATTTCTCGGCGATGGGCCGCCCTGAAGAGGCGTTGCGTACTGAGATGGAGGCAGTTCGGCTGAGGCGTGAACTGTTGAAGACAGACCCCAGCATCAACACAGACCTTGCCTCGTCATTGCACAGGCTGGTGCGAAGTTCCAGGCGGCGGGACGCAATGAAGAGGCGTTGGACACTCACGAGGAGGCAGTTCGCATTCGTCGCAGGCTGTCGAAAGAGAACCCAGCCGTCATCGGGGATTTGTGTGTCTCATTGGTCAGTCTGGCGATAGCACTCAGGGCGGTGGGTTGCCAGGAAGACGCATTGAGCACCGATGAAGAGATGGTTCAGCTTCGTCGTGGGCTTGTTGCCAATGGTCCCAAAGAATTGAAGGATCTAGCTGCTGCACTGAATGACCTGGGTACTGCACTCAACCGCATGCGCCGCCACGACGATGCAATAAAACGCGGTGAGGAAGCCGTTGAGCTATTTCGCAAGCTTGCGGAGACGGACCCCGGTCGAGGTCGTACCAGTGACCTAGCCACCTCACTGCATAACCTGGGAGCACATCTAAACGCGGTCGGCCGGAACGCCGAAGCCCTTCAAATTAGTCAAGAGGCTGTCGATCTGCGTCTCACGCTCGGGGAGGCAGACCTTGTGGCAGCCAAAGATCTTGCGCCCGCACTCCATGGCCTCGGTGTACATCTCAGCGCGGCCGGCCGTGAAGGCGATGCTTTGCACCGACACGAGGAGGCAGTTCGGCTTCGTCGTAAGCTCGCATCACAGGATCCCAGCGCGACAAAGGCTCTCGCATTGTCATGAAATACTCTCGGCAAACAGCTCAGGGTGGTGGGCCGCCACGTTGATGCTTTACATGCTGACGAAGAGGCTGTGGACCTTCGTCGCAAGCTCGTAGCGGCTGATCCCGGTGTTACGAGCGAGCTATGCCAGTCACTGGAGCACCTGGCGTTGGATCTCTGCGCAGTCGGTCGTCATGAAGAGGCGGTTCAAACCGGTGAGGAATTCACTGGGCTTCGCCGTAAACTTGCGGAGACGGACGCCTCTGTCCGCGCCACCACAAATCTCACCTTCTCGCTCTATTACCTCGGTGTATATTTCAGAGCGGTCGACCGCCCCGGAGACGCGTTGCGTGTCGATGAAGAGGCAGCTCAGCTTCGTCGCAAGCTCCCAGAGACAGAGACGGACCCTGTCTTTGCGCTGGATCTTTCCCTTGCGCTCAACAACCTATGCATAGCATTCAGGCTGCTGGGCCGCCACGAAGAGGCAATCCGATTTGCTGAAGACTTGGTGGCAATTTCACGTACACTCCTGGCGACGGAACCCGAAGCCAAAACAGCTCTCCCTGGTGTACTAGCAGTGCTGGCAGTACACCTCAGGGAGGTGCGCCGCTACGAGGATGCTTTGGGCATTGATGCAGAAGTTGTTGAGCTTCTCCGTGAACAGATGGAGACGGACTCACCGTCCAGCGCTGAATTGATCCCTGCCTTGGGGGTTCTCCCTCTGGATCTCATGGCTGTGGGCCGTTATGATGAAGCATTACATGTGGGTGAAGAAAGAGTTGAGCTTTGCCGAAGGGCAGCAGCGACGAGCTCCACCCCAAATCAAGACCTCGCTGGCGCGCTAGATGCACTTGGGTCACTTCTGCATGCCCTGGGCCGCAAAGAAGAGGTGTTGCTTGCCTGTGAAGAGGCCGTGAAGCTTCGTCGCAGCCTTCAGGAGACGGGCACCCTGCCTGTAGTATCCCTCGCCAACTCCCTGGAAAATCTGGGTTATTTTCTGCGTACGCTCAGCCGGCACAAAGAGTCGCTGAGTAGGGCGCAGGAGGCAGTTGATCTCCAGCGCAGGCTGATTGCGACAGACCCCGATCTTTCGAGTTTTCTTGTGCGTTCACCCAAGAACGTGATTATGGGCTCCTTTGCCCATGCTCTCGAGAATCTGGCATTCAGTCTCAGTGCTGTTGGTAATGTCGAAGACGCGGTACACGCCGCGGCGGAGTCTGTTGATATTTATCGGAGCCTCCCAGATCGCACCGGCCTTGCCTGCGCGCTTTGCTCTCTGGCCGCATTCCTCCGCGCAGTAGACCGCCAGGAAGATGCGTTGCGCGCCGATAAAGAAGCAGCTGACATCTATCACAATTTGGCCAAGACAGATGCTGAACTCACCGCCCGCTCCTTCCATGGATCAGCCCGAGATCTTCGCACTATCGGCCTCCACGAAGATGCCCTACGCGCCGAGGGACAATCTGCTCACCTTTACCGAACTGTTACGCAGACCAGGCCAGCTCTTCTCGCTCTCCGTATCAAGTCTTTGCAGTCCCTTGCAAAGGATTTGCGTGTCCTTGGGCGCGCAGAGGACGCGGCGCGCACAGATGCCGAGCTGGCTGATGTGGAGGCCATGCGCAGTTTGGAACAGATACCCAAAAATTGAACTTGTGGCACCGCTAGGTGCGATGATCCGTGATGAGTCTGAGGCTGTTCATTGATATCTTCCGCAGTTTGATCCCCAAGTCCGAGAAAATAGCGAGGGAGTGTGCGAAGAAGTTCTTCATGGTGGACGTTGAATAATTATGCCTAAACTTGCAGCAATAGTATCTGCGTGTTTCTTCCTATTTTACGCAGTCAGAGGCCATCTCCTTGTGATGGGCTGTTGCCCGAAGAGGGACTGGATGCGGTAGACCTTTCGTGGAATGGGATTAGTTGAGCAAAAAGACTGTCAAGAACGGAAAGAGCAAAAGAGTAACTCAATCCAAACAATCTTTGAACGGATAAATCCTAGTGAAATGATTTTGTGGAAGCATAAGCCCATGTTTACCTCACACCACGCCCAATGTCTTCATACTTTTACGCCAAATTATTGAGTAAACTCAAACCAGCGAACCCACTGGGCGGAGTCAACGTACCAAGGATAATTTGGACATTGGCACCCCGTGTTGCTTGAACAGTTTTTTTCGCCCGACGTGGCGCAATGTGTGGGCAGGTGTTTTCGGCGAGCCCTTGCCCGTGGCGCTCGATTATTTAACCCTCGTCTGAAGAACGGATCGCAGAGGAATTGCTAGGCAGTGATAAATGCATTGACGGTGGTTACCGGAGTTGATTTATATTGGACCTCGAAGATCTTCCATCTACAATCAAAATTCTTGCATTCGACCAAAACCTACTGTCTTTGACTCAAAGTGAGTGTCGCGCCGTCGCCGGCACGGGACACTGACAGCTGCGGTATTTAACCTTCTTCTGTCGAAGATGAGTATCAAATCTTGGGATCTGAGGCTGTCACTGCGCATTGGTCCGCGTGGCAATTCAAAAAATAAAAGAAAAACTGTTTCCGTGCTTGAATTTAATTCAATGTTCACCTTTGGCTGTTTGCGGGTAAGAATTCAGCGCGCGTCGATACGCTGGGCCATGTAAGAGTGTGATCACTTCTTGAACACTCGGTTTTATTGCCCTCCATCCGGGCCAGTGTATGGTGCCACATGGGCGCCCCGGGGCTCGCGCGCTCATGAATTAAATTGGACACTCGGTCTCGGTGCCGTTTTTATGTGGGGCCGGTGGCTCGAAGTCTGCCGCTGACAAAAGCCGCATGCGGCTCGTGCGTCTTCTGCGCAACCTATCTATTATCTAGGTGAAGAGCTGCGCTGAAGCCGGCGCTGCTAATTAAAATGAAAAATTCTCAAGATACCACTGGGGATGTTGGAAATGACCCACAGCGCCCAAACAACGCCCGGGACCGAGCAGGCTGGAGCAGCGGATTCACCGTCCGCAGTAGGTCGGGTGACCGTCTTCAACTTCTCACCCAAAGTCCAGGTGGTAGGTGCGCGAGTCGCGATCCAAAAACGGGTAGAAGTACGGCGAACCAGAAGGTTGGACGGCCTTAGATGGTCCAAGAAAAGAGATGGCGCGTTGTTCAACGGTTGTTGTCCCATGTTTTGGCAAGCGCATCAGCATCAATCTGTCATGTCCATGCCGGGAATTGCTCCGCGCACTGCGGACCTCTGCGGGCCTGAGCGGCCCATCATGCGCAGCCGATAAGCTACGGACGTCTGCCAGGTGCCTCGCGTGTAACAGTCCGATAACTTACGGAGGTCTGCATCTTAAAGGTCTCTCGGGTTCTGTGGCGCAGCGGCTCACATTGTCGTCTCCCACCATGTTCCTGAAGCTCCTCGCATCGATATTTGGGACCGCCGGCGTATACGTGCTGTATGGAGTTGTGAAGATCGTCTATCGCGAGTTCACGTCCCCCTTTCGACATCTACCGGGGCCAAAGTCTGTACATTGGTTCTTTGGAAATCTGAAGGAGTTTATGGAAGATGTGCGTGATTTTCTGTGGATGCATTGTGTCTTAATTACAAATATCTTTTTCTGGTACAGGAAGACTCTGGGCTGCAGGAGCGCTGTGTGCAGGAATACGGACGGACGTGGAAGTTTCACCGATTCTTCGTGAGCTCCAACCTGCCCTAATTTGACGAAACTCTGTGCTGATGAGCTGTCCGCTCGCCAGGGTCAAACTTCACTATATACGACGGACCCGAAGGCGATCCACCACTTCCTGTCAAATAGCCAGATATACCAAAAGTCCGAGGCGCAACGATTTAGTCTCGGCCGTGTTGTTGGACCGGGTATCCTCGTTGTGGAGGGTGACGAGCATAAGCAACAGGTACGTTGTGCCTTCTGCGATTGTGGGCCGACGAAGTGATGTTACGGTCTGTAGCGGAAAATTATGGTATGTACTGCCATCTGCGTCGTCTAATCTCTAGCCGATCTGTTTTTTTTTTGCAGAACCCGGCGTTCGGAGCACCGCAAGTCCGCGAGCTCACTGAGATCTTCGTGGATAAATCGATTCAAGTGAGATATGCTATGCCGACTTGCTTGCTTGGCGCGTGAATAATATTTCGCACCGTCCAGCTCCGAGACATCTGGGCTGCGCAGGCGGCCAACGCAGGTGGCATCGCGCGTGTGGAGGCGCTATCGTGGCTTAGCAAGGCGACCCTCGATATCATTGGGCTCGCAGGTGGGCTTTCCTTCCTTTTTCTCTCTACACCTATGGTCTAAAGCCCGAGTGCTCGTACGTAGGATTCAACTACAATATCGACGCGCTTAGTGCGACGGACGACGCCGAGCCGAATGAACTTTCTGAGGCATTTGAGGCACTTTTCGCAGCCGAAACCGAAGCCGGATTCAACATCGTGCGCTTCTTGCAATTCCGTTACCCTGTTTTGCGGCAGTTTGTGAATATCAGACATTCGGCTACACTAATCAGGATACTGACCATCAACATAGACCGTCCTGAAGCAGGATAAGATCGTGGTTGAAGCGCAGGCGACGATGACGCGCATCGGGCACCGGCTGCTCGCAGACAGCAAGAAAGAAATCTCAGAGAATGGAACGTTTCAGACGGGAAAGGCGCGCGATCTACTCTCGCTCCTTGTGCGTGCGAACACGTCGAAGGACCTTCCCGCTAACCAGCGACTCTCGGACGAGGATGTCATTGCGCGTCAGTCTCTCTCTACCCACTGCTACGATTTGGCTGAATGACTGCGCAGAGGTCCCGACGTTCCTGGTAGCTGGACACGAGGTATGCTGCTTTCACTCCCCCCCGACTCCTTATTCACTACCTCAGACAACAAGGTATGTATCGGTCGGAATTATCTTGAATTAATCCCGGCGACCAATTTATCGACCCTATTAATTTTCTCATATAGCACGGCCGTGACCTGGGCACTATTCGCCCTCACCCAAAACCCCACGGCGCAGCAACGCCTGCGCGAGGAGGTGTTAAGCATTCCGACGGACCGCCCGACGATGGACGAGCTCAATGCGCTCCCGTATCTTGACTGCGTTGTGCGTGAGACTCTCCGCATGTATGCGCCCGTCCCTGCGACCAGTACGCATTTCCCCTCTCTTTGGTATCTGTAGATGATTTCTGATCACGCCTCATAGGTCGATCCGCGTTCCGGGACGACGTCGTCCCACTAGGCACCCCGGTCACAGACACACGCGGGAAGGTACACGAGAGCCTACGGTGCGCGCCTCTCATTTAATATCTGTCATTGGACTCAGGGCTTATTTCTCTTCATTTAAAAAAGGATACGCAAGGGTGAAAATATTTTAATACCCATCCTCGCGCTGAACCACGACGTCGACATCTGGGGGCCGGACGCGATGGAGTTTGTGTGCGTATTTTCTTGTCCCTTGCATCAGTTAATCTCAACTTTATTCGCCAACTCAACCCCGCACAGACCTGAACGGTGGGAAGCCCCGCCGCCCGGCGCGAGCGCCATCCCAGGCGTTTGGGGGCACATGCTCACCTTCCTCGGCGGCCCGCGCAGCTGCATCGGGTTCCGGTTCTCGCTCGTCGAGTCAGTCCTCAAACCCTGACAATTTTATGTTCTGAGTCTAATTCAATTCTTTAGGATGAAGGCGTTGATCTTCACGCTGGTCCAGGGGCTCGAGTTTGAGCTCGCAGTCCCCATCGCAGAGATGGGAAAGAAAGGGAATGACATCGTGCAACGTCCCATAGTTGTCACCGATCGCGCAGCAGGGAACCAGCTCCCCTTGCTAGTGAAGCCCGTTGTGCGCTAAGGATCGGACTGTTGCAAGTGCGGCCTTGCTGCAAGCGACGATATGTGGATCATCTCTGTTTCTTAATTGGAATTCCCTCTATGTCGAGAACCACCTCCATGATGTTCTATTCGAACATCGTTATCCGGAGTGCCTTATTGCCCTTGGTTTATCTCCTTCCATCTGCCTCGCTGTATTTGAAGCTTACATGGATCATCTTATGAAGAATAGCTATTATTTCTCGATGCGATTTGAATAAAATTGTGTCAGGGCAGGGAATCGCAAGATATGTTCCGGCAATGGGACGCAGTTCACGGATCCAGTGAGAGATACGTAAGAGGAATCCAAAATAATATTTGTCCCTTGTGACCCTGGTGCGCAACTTGCTGGTGCTCAACCTTGCTCATCTTTAACAATATTTTCGAAAAGGACAATGACTTCATCCATGGTTGGTCGCTTAGATGGATCCTTGTTTACCATGTCCGCTCCCAACGGCTTGAGAATCGGTGTCGAGCCTTGGCTTATGGACAATAATAATGCTTGTTCGTATCCAAGGAAGGTCTCCTTGATCTTTTCCCGGGCGATGGGGTCATCCAGCCAGGCAGCACAATGGATTTGTTGCACGGCGCCGCTGACCTCCGCTGGAAGACTACCGGCATAAAAATCTAGGAAACTCCCATCAATAAGGGGTTGAGCAACTCTGTTGCGTGCCTATTAGCAAACACCGCAACGACACCATTCGCTATTCTTAGTTGGTCATTCTTGTGAATCGATGCCCTCGGAGTGCTATCGGCTGCGAGAATTCCCAATGTTTCGACCGCCTTGTAAGGTAATTCCTCCATGTTACAAAATTCAAGGTATTCCGCAAGAACATGAAATTCGGCCTCGTTGATCCTGTATTTCATCAACTGTGAAGCCGAAATTCCGTCTGTGGTTTGTTCGACTCGCCAGCTACCGGGGATCTGGATCGCTGTGTCAGCGGGGACTAGAACATGGGTGAATGAGCCAATCATTTCACCCAAGGTTGCATCAATGTTCACGAACAGATTCATGCTAACGCCTCGAGAATTCGTTTCTTGACAAGGACAGCGACTGAGATGGAGGTGGGGGACAGTTCTCGTGTCGAAATCACTTGGAGGACGCGATTATAGAGTGGTGCTCTAGGCGAATAATCGACATAATCCAGGGAGGTAAGCACCCAGAGACAGAAAATATGTCGGAAAAATCAAATTAGCCTTATAAGGTCGGGACATTATATGGCCTGATAACTGTAGGAATTCGGCCCGATGCACAGTGACCCTCTGCAAACGCGCAGAGGTCTTGATTGAAAGGCTATGGTACTTATACAAAGAAGGGCTGTAAAGCTGCTGTAAAGAACTGTGAAAGGAATACTAAAATAGTGAGCTGTAAAGGATGCTGTTGAACGGAGCTGTAGAAGTGGGCAGTGCATGCACAGGAGTTGTCGGTTCAATAGCCTGTCTACAGTTCGACAGTGCTTCGGTTGTCCTTCCAACGATAACGACATTATAAGGTGATTTTACGGCCTCATCAGGGACTCTGACCTTATCAGAGGAACATATAAGGCCTTATAACACCTTATCAGGGACTCTCAAATAATAAGGGCATTATAAGGCCAACAAGGCAAAATTCAAAATTTCCGACATTATATCTGGGTTGCCGGACTGCTTGAAAGAGATGGGCTCAGGGACATTGTTGTCGGAAAGCATGACCATGGATACACGCCTATCCCAATCTCCCAGATTACCCGAATCAAGGCGCGGTCAGATTTCCTGTGATTGAGATAGTGTAGTATTGCGCTAGGGATCGTGGGAGTAGGTTAGAGTGATCATGATTCGGAAATAGTTGCCATTAATTTGCCGCTCCGTTCTGTGGTACAAAACCTGTGTCTTGGGCATAGCCACCCGTTTTTTAAATTTTACCACCCAACGGAGCGGCAAATTAAAAGGAACGAGATTAAAATGTTGAAGCGTCTGTCTACAAGAGACTACTGCTGTATGAACAAACTTCTGCCGTTGTGGAAGAGGGAATCGCCTCGGCCGTAGGTTCTTGTGAAGGAATGGTCGGTGATCCAGGTAACAGTAGAG
This sequence comes from Mycena leptocephala, assembly GCA_029378395.1. Taxonomy (NCBI): domain Eukaryota; kingdom Fungi; phylum Basidiomycota; class Agaricomycetes; order Agaricales; family Mycenaceae; genus Mycena; species Mycena leptocephala. The sequence continues at coordinate 18,211 of JARJLF010002620.1, read as the reverse complement.
TGAACGATGAGGACGATAAAATGTAGCAGCTGGTCCCGGGCCGTAGTCGCGAGGCATGATTTTGGGGGTTCTGGTGGCTAAACAGCCCACTGGCGATTTTCCCTGAGGAGGGGTCAAGGTGCTCCGATGCTATCTCTAGGCTTTTGCCCTGCCCTGGCCGCGAAGATCGTGGTACGAAGGTAACAGAATCTATATGAAGTTTGATTAATCACTCTGTGTCTCAATGAATAATCAGAAATCTGGTTGGATGTTTTGATCTGTTTAAGCAGAGCCGCCTTCCGGGGCCTTTCTGGGCGCTGAATGTGTGCACGCAAGTGCGGCCGCGTGCTTGGCCTGGGAACTTGCGATCAATCAGTGATTGGATGTGTTTGAACCCTGTTCAAACTGTGTTTAAACAGAAAGGATTGAAATGCGTTCATTGCGGGGCACAAAAAGATCCCAGAGGCAGAATCGAACACAAGACCTCCGTGGACAACTGAATCTAATTGCTTGTCTTACAGTAAGTTGAATCGCACGAGACACCCGTGGTTTAGCAAGAAACAGTCTGGATAGGCTCGGGAAGTCTATTCGGAGGACGAGTGATGCCTGAATTCCATCTCACCAGCTTCACACCAAACTGCCATTTAAACTGAGTACAATACAACCAAGGACGTACTGACAATACTGGCGGCCTGAATTTGCGCTCAAAGATACCAAATTCCGTCTATTCGGTGGTGTGGGGACAAGGGAGGCTTCCAGCGAGTTTCAGTTCTTTCATAAAGTTCCGTGGAAACTTTTTGACTTTTCCTAAATGCACACAAAGGTTGAATATAAGATATTGTCAGGCCCATGGAAAAATATTGAGTCAGTTTCGAAGCAGTTTTTCATTCTGTTTACAGCCAATGGCAATCCCGAAGGCGCAAATCCGTTTTAGGCGATTTCTGATCCCCACGACCAATTCACCCATATCTTGATAAATTCTGGAAGGATTGAGATGGCAAATAGCCAGATAATTCAGGGTAATCCCTGTGCAATAAGCTGCGAAAAATGTTGTATAATTGATGAGATGGGTCTGGGGGGTGATTTTGGCGCAGCCCGAGTATATTCTGTCTGCATAGTAAGGATAGTTCCTGATTCTAAAGCCGTAAAATACTTGGATCATGACGTTTTCGACGAGTGTTGTGAGAAAATCTACTTGAATTTATTCCTGTCGTGAAGCATCTCCATCAACCGTCTACGCCGGAGCGCAGCGAAGGCATATCTTGTTTATTATTATTATTTACGCTGTTATCGTTGTGACCGTTGGAAATGATTACAAGGCACTTGACAAGGCAGAGGCGAAATCCTTACTTGTGTGAACCACAGCCACGATTTCGAATGTGTTCCCATTCAACAGCACTCAACCTGTTTTGGGGAATATCATCCCCATCGTTTGTTGCAGAACAAGATCCAACCACAGCATGTCAGATGTGTACCCTCTCATCATTTTGGATGGCTGGTTCGCATGATCCGCTTCCCTCTCAAGTTCATTTACACTTTGGTAATATTAATGGTGCTCTCTCCACGTTGCGAACTATGCATATCCGTCTGACATGAATTCTACATTTTTTCTAGACAATAAATCGTTCCCCACTCAGGGAAATATCACTAGTACGCTAGTGACCGCGACGCGCTGTGATCACGTCGGCACGTGAGCGCGTTTCGAACTCCGCTCCCCATCTACTCTCTCACCACGATGCTGACTCTGTGGGAAAATGCGATGCAGATATTCGTGCTGGCTATTCGAGGATGTTAACCTCTTCTAGTGCCTGCTCCCATGCCCCCCTTGACAACGCACCCAAGCGTACATAGCTGGTGGTCGGAAAGCAACCCGGGCCCCCAGCACGCGACGATCAACCTCCATGCAGCGGCAAAACCTTTCCTCAGGCTTGCGTACCGTGTGCAAGTACGCACCTTCATAAAGCGGAATCGCGGCACCCCACTTTCGGGAACGACGATGGACATTTATTCCAGCTATCTGGCGTAAACCACTTTGATACACCGCTGAAAATTGCTGATAGATTCCGTAGGTACAGATACATTTCTCCCTCGACCAAGATATCGATTCTAGAGGAGCTGAGCACCAGAGCCGAAGTAGACAACGAGGACGCACGCGTGGTGGTCGAGTCACTTGTTTCTCAGTCGGATCTGGTCACGGAACTCCTATTAGACTCAACCGATGCTCGAATCCGCCGATACATGTGCAAATTATTGGGAAGCCTGACTTCAGCGTACCAGTCGTCGTGGGATTTAAAGATCTGTGCACGGATCGTGGACCTTACGAGGTGACTTTATTTTTTTTCGCTCATAGTCCATTCATCGTATCCAAAGTGATCTGGATATCGAGGTTCGAGAGTCTGCCTTACACGCCATCGTCAAGATTAGCGACAGCCCCTACGGTGCGGAGGCGGTCCGGGATGCGAAGATCCGCGCCGACAGGGAGAAAGGAAACATCCCGAGAGATGACGCCGCCGCCGCCAAGCTGTGGGCAGTGTACACATCGGAGGCAGAGAAGTACGACAAGTCCCTTGTCGAGAGCTGGAAGAGCAATATGGAAGGGATGCTTATATTTGTAAGTCCTTGATACATCCGGCACCAGAGACTTGACGCCGAAGCGACAGGCTGGTCTCTTCTCCGCGAGCTTGACCGCCTTCTTGATTGAGAGCTACAGAACCCTCAGTCCCGACTCGGGAGACCAGACTGTGAAGCTTCTGGCTCAGATATCACAGCAGCTTGCATCTAGCTCCAATGACAGCACACATCCGGGCTCAGTCTTGCGTGTGCCCTGATCGCGACCCTTGTTGAGCAGTGGGCCAGAAACTTTCTTCACAGGGCCGACATGCAGTCTTCCCCGTTGATACGGGCGCGAATTTTCTCGTATCTGTACTATGGCATGAAGAGATTCAATATGCATCTAGTGGTGGACATGATCCCGCTCCTCCTGCATGCATCCCTCATCCTCTTCTTCGCTGGGCTTGTCGCATTCCTCGTCCCCGTGAATATTGTCATGACTGTCATTGCCGCCGCTCTGCTCGTCCTCGTTACAACAGCATACTCGGTCCTCACGTTCCTACCTCTGGGATACATGGACTGTCCCTACCGTACACCACTCTCTGGAGTGTTTTGGCGCCTCTTGCAGCATTCAAAGATGATCTTCAGCCGCTCGGTCACATCGAAGCAACCCGAAACCATGGTCGAAGCGATGACTCGTGGTGCTAGCGAGGGTTCTCCGAGTCCTATGCGAAAAGCGCGAGATTATCGGGCACTTGTCTGGACTGTTAAGTCCCTTGCAGATGATATCGAGCTGGAACCGTTCGTGGATGCTCTCCCTGATGTGTTATGGGGTCCCATGGGACGACGGCACACATACGCAGATCATATTCGCAGCCTAGCGCATGAAGTCCAATTGTGCTCCCGGATCGACAGCCTCTACGGGAGCAGTATCGAGGGAATTCTCTCCCGAGAGGCCAGTATACCTCGTCAAATTTCCAGTTACAAAGCTTTCTGGGCCATTGCCAGTCTGGCGAAAAGACATGTGTCCGACCTGAATCAGCAGGATGCTATAGACTTTCATCATCACTGCGTTCAGACCCCCCCATAGGCACAGGTCTGCCAGATCCTGATAGGCAGATGTGTAGGCAGACCAGTGTGCTGACCCTTGCCCATCCATCTGCCCATCCCTGCCGAGGTTGGTCTAGGTATTCCCACTGGATTAGGCACACATAGACTCAAGTGGGCCGATGAGCCTAGCTAAGCCTAGTTAGCCAAATTCAAAATCTGACATGGTTTGTACCCGTCCAGCCATTCCAACCAACACCAACCTAGACCCAGGTCGGCCAAGGTTGACCAAGGTTGGCCAAGATAGACACACCACTGTCAGCAAAGATCTACCAAGGTGGGCAGGCTTTGCCTCAGTAGGGATGCTAGACCAACGTTGGCCGACGCCTATTAGGGTAGACCAACGTCGGCTTGGGTGGGCAGTCCGTAGGCAGAGATCGGTGAAGGTGGGCACATCTGTGCCTATGGGGGGGTCTGAATGCAGTGCATGTCCGTGCATATTCTGATGAGTGGGTTCTGCCGCCGGAGGTCAGCCCCTACGCTATCTCGGCGAAAACGATGATGGAATGGAGCACATTTTGTGCTCTTTATGGCCGTCTTGAAGAACATCACCAATATTTGGCTCATTGTCAAGTTCCACCGACAGCCGGGGAAAAATCACGGCTCGCGCCTGTTATAATCTTCCTCTACCAGTTCACGATGGTAAATGGATTGCCTGTAAATGAAACTGCAGGCTATTCCCCGGGTCCAGATCACGAGTCGGGTGCATACAATATTCCAGAACTCCTACGCATCTTTAAGAGCCTTCGGGATTCTACTCCACATGTAATCCTATTTGAGTACCTCAGTAAATCGGCCTCTTTGGGATTGCTTCCATATCGGTGGGAAGAAACCAGGGCCACCATTTCCATTGATCCTTTGGTCACTTTCACCGCTTTTGGAGAAGCGCTTGAACGCAACCTCACCTCCGTTATATTCGAACAAATGGATATTTTTTCGCTGGGCCTCGAATTTCAGTGGAGTGACAATATTGTAGCAGAGCTGTGTTCCTTCTGGAAGCTACTCAACCCCCAAACTATACCTTCTGCCATAGTCTATTATCTCACCCATCGGAATTCGGAAGCGGTTTTGAAACTCGTTCTGCAAGGCAGCGGCATCATGCCCTACCTGCGGTCCGCCTTTTCATGCATCCTGTCCATCGATCAGAACTCCTCGAGCACATTGCTGCCTTCGCTCTGGGCTTTGGTGATCTCAGATGATTTTGGGGCCCGTGAAGCTGCCCAGCCCTATCGGGAAATTTTAGCGACAATTTCCAAGGAGAATTCCCCTTCCGCCCAGTCCACTACTGCGCTGATTAAAACAGGGCTTTTGAGCGGCTTGTCCACCTACAGCCGTATCGATAGCGAGGCGGTGTGGCGTGCAATATTCCCGGAGGACACCCGGATCCCACTCTCGGATCCATCTGACCTCTCGGCCTTGCGCTTGAATACACAGATTACAGAGGCAAACATGCATGTTCTTGTCGAATTCCTGGAATACTGCACATCCGACGAATTACCTTATGAAGCGGTCGCGACCTTTCGGAAGATCAGCGATACCGTTCCAGAGAAATCGATCCACAAGACCCACCAGATCCGATTTGCAACGAACATTCGTGCTATTTTCGCTTCCGCCCGGTCCACGGACCTGATGAACGCCATTGTAATTTCTAGTCCTTTGGATACGTATGCAGAGATTCCCTTGGACGGTATCGTTGCCCCTCGCTTTCCGTGGTTGGATGAGCCCATCGCTCATCAAGCACTGAAGGAAGCTTTCAGGGACTACGACGAAATATTCACAACAGATTACCCTGAGTCACCACCTATTCGCACTCGCATGCGTGCAATACTGGAAGGGCTGGACGCATGGCACCCCGCGGTAGATCCTCCACATGGACAAATTTCCATTTCCTCTCCTGGGGAGTCTCAGAGATGAGTCAGGCCGCCGATTCTCGCGATTGAGCCGGGTGTCGGGATAAGATGGAATGCTGTCGAATCAAATCCTTTCGTGCTGGAATATGTGAACCAGAGAGTCCATGATGACTGCGAGCACGGTTTATTAGGTTTTATATATCTACTCCACGAATCTGTTTTGGTTTTGAGGAATCAACAATTGTTCATGAACTGGATGATGCGACCCCTCCGTGAGTTCGCATGTCTTTCGACTAATTCACACAGGCCAGCCGTTTTTGACACTTTTGAACTGCGTCATTTTGAGACGGGCGCTCAAGCAAAGGGAGAGCCATTAAAATCCCCCCATCTGTTCGTGATCGCTACAAGGTGGAGACAATAAATGAGTTGCGCAACAGCCATTTGAGCCATCTGATGGCTGATTTGGCGTACGCAACTCGATGGCTGGTGGCTCAAATGGCTTGATACATGACCTCTTTTTTTTTGGTCGAATCGAGTCATTTTCAAGTAGTATAGACCATGCACAGACATAAGGCCCGTCCACACTTCCCGCTGACCGACTTGAGTCCCGAGAAAATTGTTTCGGGTGAATAAGTGTTCTGGTAAGGCGAAAAATAATTCGTCGATGTAAGTATTCTTTCACAGCTTTCTCTGCACCCATTCTGGTGCAAAAGGTCAAATACAGTGCTTTCTGTTGATAAGCCATTTGAGCCACCAGCCATCGAGTTGCGCGCGCCAAAGCAGCCATCAGATGGCTCGAATGGCTATTGCGCAACTCATCTAACCCGCTTGACCCTTCTGAATGGATGAGCCGAACTTAAGTTCGGGGCGCTTCGACCGATTTTGGAACTTTAAGTTCCGGCAGAACTCAAGTCCCACCTCCACTGGGCCACCTGTGTGCACCCACCCTGATCCATCAGACTCAAACTCAAGATCTGTCTCGCATTTAAGTTTTATCTCGCATTTAAGTTCCCCCAGACTTAAGTTTCAGATAAGTAATATATATATTGGATATTGTAACACTTGAGTGCCGTCGAACTTAAGTTCCGCTGCGATTTAAGTTCTGTCAAACTTAAGTCCCACCACTTGAGCTCACCATAACTCAAGGCCCGTTGTCGAGCTCAAGTCCCACCTCAACTTGAATCGTGTCGAACTTGAGTTCCTCGACGGTCCCATTGGACCGAGTTTCCCCATCTTACAGTCCATGTACGCACTGTATATGCTTACCCTAATCCGTGGTAAATAAAGGATAAATGTTTTTATGGACATCGCACGCACCATTCCATTCACACTATGCATTAATGAAACGATCTGAGGAAGCAAACACGCGGCCGGTTGGGTGACTGAGGAATGTGGGGTCTAGGAAATTGCAGAGATTGAAGAGGGCCTTCATGGTTGTCAACTGGATGGCACGAACCTTGAAGAATCAAGTTGGTGCCACACAAGCCGCGCATCCGAGGTCGGTGGCACAAAAAGACAGGAAAGCTGAAGTCAGTGGCACATACGAGATTGGGGGACTATGAGTGCCGTACCAGAAGGAGGGGAAGGAAATGTCTCTGAGGAGAGAATAGAGGCAGCCGCAGGGCGTTCGGAGTGAGGAGCGAGTGTGTGTAGTGGTCGCAAAGAACAACCAGGAATTGATGTGACAGGTGCGAGTGACAGTCAGTTTGGCGGCGATCAATGTGGCTGTGGCGTGTCCTTCTCTTTCTTCCACCACCATCTCCGCAGCCTCTTTGCCCAGTGTTAGGCTGTAGACTGTGAGTTTTCTTGTTTCATTGAGCTCAATAGGGATGGTCACTCAGAGTTTCAGAGTCCAGACTCTCTTCGACTCCGACTGCAATTTGAATGCCACCCAACTGCGCACTGAACGCGCTCAAAAAACTTGGTATGCCCATATGGCATTGAGTGTTCTAGTGCCACCTCTCCTCCCATCTTGATGTTCACTCATTTCCACTGTGAAAATACAGCCAAAGCAGGTATGAGATTACTCGGTTTCACGTTTGACATAGAACTGAAGTTTTTTGTAGAACTTAAGCTCGCCCCGAACTTGAATTCGTCGTAAAACTTAAGTTTGCCAGGAATTCAAGTGCGTCGGAGGAACTTGAGTGGCAGAAACATGAAACGTGAGTTCCTAAATTGTTTTGCATGTACGGTTTTCTATGAACTGATTTCAAAACTTAAGTCTTACAGGAACTTAAGTTCGAGGTGGGAGCTCAAGTCGAACTTAAGTTCCAAGTCAAATGGGTGATTTCATGCCTATGGTATTTAGTGGTAGCAAAACTTAAGTTCTATGTAAAACTTAAAGTTCCAAATGTGGTCGAACCGCCCCGAACTTAAGATGAGCTAATAAATTATTTGGAATGCTCACCAAGTACTGTACCTCCCTGTATTGAAGCAACGGTCACGGTCACGGTGGGGGTCGTTGCGTTGCAAAATTTTGGCGAGGTCACGGTCACGATGAGGGTGGTTGCCATAAAATTACCGTGACATCTTTTACAAAAAATCTGGTGGGTCAGGAACATGGTTTGGCTGTTTGAGAAGTCCCCAAACTCAAATTTTTATTGTCTACGTATCGGAAAATGACAATTTAAACTGTTAGAAATGGTCAAAAAGTATATTCACTGTTGCCTTTTCCCGCAACGGTCACTGTCACAATGCTTGCCGTTGCCTCAGAAAAGTGCAACGGAAATGTCACGGTTGGACTTGTGTTGCTTCAGTACAAGGAGGTACAGTACTGTACTATTAAAATCAATTCGTCAGTCACGCGTCACAGGGGTGCTTGACGTGACGAATTTTGCAACCTTGTCACGTGTCACCCAGGCTCTTGACGAGTGTACTTTTCGTCATGGTAGGTTCAAAAGGCTCTTTGTGAACTTTGTGCACATGTTGTTTTAGTTTCCATATGCATAGGCAACTGCGTACCATATGCCTTTTAGGCGTGTGAAACCAGATGCCTTGGTCATCGCCCCCAGTGTTATATACTAAAAGGGAACTACTCTAATCAATTACCAAATCTGCTGCGGGCTGGCAAACGTGCCAAGTATAAACATTTGGTTGTACTACTACAACTACATGCTCAGGTGAAGGGTGACAAAGTCACTCGAGATCTCATATCCACAGTCGCTAAAGAATACAAGCAGTTCAAGTGGTTCCATGGCCGCGATCCTCCTCAGTTAGGTATCCTACTTTGAGTCTTTACTGGAGGCCCCAAGGCGATTTGGGAGCCAATCTATGGAAGTTGGCTGCGATTGCGTGGCTGTGGAGAGACTTGGATAATTTTATAAGGAGGTAGAACAAGAGTACATTGGAAGAAAGGTACTCGAGAAATACTCAGTCGCCTGGGATCTATCGACTGCTAGGCCGGCGCGGATTGATCTGGTTGCTGCAACACTTCCAAAAAGGATTAGGCCCTGGCGAGAGCGCTCTAGTTCTCCCCTGCATTTCTCAATTATTTAGGACCCAGTGAACCCAATACTGTATCGACATAAATGTACATAATATGAACGCTACCCCTCCGCACTGGCAAGCGCCCCCCTCGGAAATCTCACCGCAAACAACACACCCGCACTCAACAGCGCGGTAAGCGCGTTGAACAGGAACACGAGATTCGGGCGCCCGAGGTCGGACAGAAAAGCGAAGAGCGCGCCGTAGAGGGAGACGCTAAGGATCATGGCTGTGGTCTGTCAGCGCGTTAGAAGACGTGTTCAATACTCGACGAGAAGCGGGGGAGATAGGCGAGGAGAACAAAAGCGCACCTCAACAAGCGCAATAGCAGACAGCGCGTCGCTCTTCCGTGCCGCAGGCACCATATCGAGCAGCACCCCCTTGCACGCTGGCGCCGTCCCCGAGGCGAGCGGCAGCATCAGGGCCCCGGCCCATATGTGCGCGGGGCTGGCGGAGAAGACGAGGAGAGCGACCAGGAAGGCGTCGATGGTCATCCTAAAACACGAAGGGGTTGTCAGATTATCCGAGACAACGAATTATTCCAAACGAGAAAACGAATGAAACAAGTAATGGGAACACAGGACGCACGAGTATCGCCAAAACGCAAGGTCGAACGCGCTCCCGTGTTGCCCGTGTTTCTTCAAGTTGTTCCTATCTGCCGGGGGCATCCTCTCTGGCGGATTCACTCCTTGGCATTTGTATACGCCCTCGTCCCGCTGGCTGGAACTAGCAGACGGCTCGAAGGCGCTCGTGTACATCACGCTTTCGCTCTCTGCTGGGGGCATGGTATTGCCCACGCTCTCCACCATGGGTAATACATCGACAGGCGCCGTGTCTGTAGCTGTGCGCTGGGTGAACAACTTCCGCCCCCACGCGATGAGCCGCGGGAATGCGAGCGTGAGGAAGGCGGCGCGCGAGAGGGCGTTGCCCGACATCCTGTGAAGTTGTATCAGTATGTATCAGTGGTGGTAATCGGTGAGTGTGAATTTATTAATGAATGAAAGTTAATTTTAAGCAGCGGGTTGGGTTGAACGTTGAAGATAGAAGACGCACAGAAATCCGTTGTCCCCCGGTTTGAATCCGTACTGGTTTGTCGCGGTGAGTTGGAGCATCAGCGGCTGGGAGTAATTATAATACGTCAACGAAAGTTCACACAAGGGGGAGAGAAAAAAAAAGAGCATTAAAGTAAAAGAGCCATAAAACCAACCACATGTGCAGTAGCCATCACGGACGAAAAGGCACCAAAGCCAAGCAGCGGCAGGCCCCAGAACCTCCCCTTCCCGTTCCCGTCCGCGTACTTCGCCGGAAGGAAGATGCGCAGACAGTGCAGGAAGGCGAAAACAGACTCCGGCTTCTTCGGCTCTTCGGTGGTTGAATTCTCGGACGGGGCGTCGGGGTCCGGCTTGACTGGAAACCCCCCAGGCGGAATGTAAGGCAGGCAGAGGCCGGTGAAGAGCGTCGAGCCGACGAGGAGGCAGAAGGTGATTTCGAAGGGGGCGGAGAGGTCGATGAGATCGTTGCTCAGGCCGCCGCAGATGTATCCTGCGTTGCCAGGCAACTTAAAACGATACGCAGAGGATTCATTATGTTGAAACGCACCATTCGCCACACCCAACATAGCTATTCCCGCCAGCACTCCGAAGGCAGCGGTTCGCTCCTCCGGCCCAACGACCTCCGCCATGTACGAGTTCACGCAGAGCAGATACCCGCGCCCCCGCCCAGGATCGTGATGAGCTGCGTGCTCTGCATGATCGTTATCCCGACCCGACCCCCGACCAGCGCTGATTTCCACGACACAGGTCAGATTAGAATGCAATGAGATAGCGGAGGACGCGGGACGCACTGGCATAGATCTGTGTCAAATTCCTCAACGCGGGCCAGAACGTCTGGTTGATAATCGCCGTGCGCAGGCCCCAGTTCTTGATCTCCCATGTCGTGACAATGAGGTTGAGCGTCCCGCTGAACTGCAGGTCCGTCAAGTCGCTCAATAAACACACAGTAGGCGTTGGGAGGAGGAAACTGAAACAAGGGTGGAGTGGAAGACAGATCCATGCACCTTCGTGAGCATAATCATAAAGGTGATATCCTTCGCCGTGCGCGAGTCGATCGCCGTCACGGCGCACGCGTCGCCGCTCGCCGGGCCGTCGTACGGCGGGTGCGCCGGATCGTCGTAGTACTCCTGGCAGTTGAATATGCGGTACGCGTATAGCTGCGGCGTCGCCGTCTAGATGCGTCATACCCTAATCGTCAGCCGGACTCGATGAGCGGCAGTTGTGCGAGCACGAGCAACGTACGAATGAAAACGTCGTGGAGAGCAGGAACGTCGCGAGTAGGGTGCGGCGGTACGGGCTGAAGAGGCCCTTGCGCTTGAGGTGCTGGTTTCCGGCGGCGGACGGCGCGGCCTTGGGTAGCAGGGGCGTCATCTCCGTGGCGGCCATAGCTGGGCGCTGAGAGCCGGAGTGCGTCCCACGGTGTGTCTGTCAGCTCTGGGTTACTGCTCATCCGGTCCGAAGTATTCCGTGAATCAATGGGCAACTTCGTTCGCCGCGGCGAACTGGTGTAGAGTATTTCACAAGAAGATCAAAAACAATTCGCTGCCTAGTCCAAACCTATTCAACGCCAAATTCAGCCTGCGTGCCATTAGTTTTCTTTTCCCGTATGGGCATTATACTGTATAAAATTACCTCGGGCTTACAGGGCTTTGAAGACAAGTTACAACTATTTTCTTTGGCCTTGATACACCACTTAACGGCAGTTTACATCTGTGGCTCTGGTGAACATTGCACATATTTGATGATCATGTATCATCAGTACTAGTGACAATAACCGGCGCTACGAATATTTTGTATTCCTACAACTGTGAAACAGCTCCGGGTGATATATTGTCGATTTAAATTGACTATACATACCCACAGTCGAACCCTCATTCTGCTACCCTGTCGTTCAGCGTGATCAAAGGTGTTTATTGACTTTATCGTCGTTACTGTACTCCTTTGCTGCGGTTATTAGCTCCAGATATGAGACTCAGACATTAATCACATTAATCCCTATCTCGTCGTCCATTTTTTGGTGTGTTTCACTACTGGCCCAATTGTCCAGAGTTCCGTTAATGAATGCCCAGCCTCTCCATTCTCGAGTAATAAATCGAGCCAAATGGCTTCACTTTGGCACGGCTCTCCTGTGGCGATGGGGTATCTTTGGCGCAGACCACCAACTCCTTAATTATACTTTGACGCAACTCCCGTCTAACACCTCCGATGTACAATGCAGGGTACTTAACATAAATGTGTCTGATTCTGAGCTGTGCGGGGATGGTAAACCGTTATATGACCCAAAATGCCTGATAGCGATTGCAAGGGCTAAAAGAAACTCATCAATGCCTTATAAACATCGCAAACTTAGTGGAACCTTGCAAGAACAGAGGTTCCTTTTAATGCCGGCGATACTTCACCAGACTGCCAAGTCCTTCCAGTGGATTATGGCCATTGTGAGCCTTGTAATCAGGTCGACGCTCGGGAGAGCCCTGTCATGGGCTCTTCGGGGAAGTCCGGAAATGTTTATTTGGAAGTCTATCTTTGATGCACGCGGTTGACGTCCGGTCCATTCTATTTTGCGACGAGCGGCGACACCAATTTCAAATGGTGCCGTACGGAGGTGAACTTGTATCAAATGATTCCGCCTTTAATTTCTGTTCTATTTTATGTATTTTTACTACGCGTATTAGATTCTTTTGTGTTTCGCCACTAATGGTAAATTTGCTATGCTCGGAATCGACGCGGAGGATTGCACTGGGGAAAGTAAACATCGGACACTGGCGAGACAACACCCAGGCTACTTACGGGCTACCGATCATTGCGTCGTGATACTGAGGTCCGAATCGACGACGACGACGACGTCCGATACTGATCCGTCAATATAGTCAATGTTCCAAGACATTGATGCCGCAACACGTAGGGTGGTATTATAGGCAAGGGGAGAGCGGCGCGGGCGGTCAACGGGAAACGAAAACCATTTTGCGACGCGAAGGCGGGAACGCGTGTTTCCGCCAAGATCTGCACCAGCGCCAGCGCCTATTTTGAACTGGATACTTGTCCCAGCCAACACAGCCAGCAAGGATCTGGTGGACCTTCGTGGCCGAATATATGTCATTAGATTCATTGTTAATAACGATGGACATGGTTACTGAAATATAATACCAAGGATTAAGGCTGCCAAGTCGGAATTGGAGGTGGTGCGCTGAGTCGGAGGGAGCGCGGCGGATCAGACGCGGGAAGCTGACAGATGAGGGGAAAGAGTACTGAGGCCGTGTAGTGGCGCCCATGTAAACAGCAAAATAAATTGAACAAGAATTTGAATAAATAGCGACTCTGAGGCCTGAGGTCTCATAGCAAGAGAATCCCATAATGTATCTGCCGCGATAATCGAAACCGTCAACCTCGCCCTTCTTTGGTTGACTCCCACTCTCACTCCCACTCCCACTCCAAATCTAGAGCGCCGATCTCTGCACGTTCAGGACTCCTCACCTCTTCCTGTTGTACGGGACGACCTCCAATGCCCCAAAGGATATTTACCCACCTTCCTGCATAACACTTACACCTATTATGGCCCATTGAAAGAGTTCACGGACATCGCCGGATCTTTCTACCACGTCCAGTGGTATGTGAGTACCATTTCGGCCAAGCGTATTGTCGTCCAGTGTCTGACGCAAATCCGCAGGGCAACGCCACTATCAACAAAACGACTGGCACAGACAACGTCCCCGGCGCAACGCGCACGGGATCGTTCGGTGGCAGCCCGTTCAATGAGACGTTGACAATGTTCCAGGGACGTCCGGATGCGGTGTCGTACACGATCCACGGCAATTTGCCCTTGACCCTCGCGCAGCCCAAGCAGCGCCCGCTTCACGTTGTCAACTACGCGGAGACGAAGCGCTTCGAGAGCATTTGCAGTGGGGAAGCCACGTACATCGATTTTATCACGTACCTTTGCACCGATGATCAGGCGACTGCGTATGGCCTCTTTTACAACGTGCATATAACGACGTTGCAAAATCTGGGTGCCACCATTGGGACGACGGTCCTCGCTGGGGATTGTCCTGGTATGTAGCAATATCCTTTTGGACTCTCCGTTACATCTGACAGTCACGACAGCTGAAGGATCTTATCATAATTAACACCTATACAGTGGCGGCAGTGAACAACTTCCCCGCCGTATCATAAGACAATGGAGCCTTATCGCTTGTAACGGATCTCGAGTTTCATCCTTTAATTATCGTCAGGTCTCAATAGCTTATTTAAACAGAATATGTACCGTGCATTAATTTGAAGCAGGTCTTCGCTGCGTCTCTTATTTAAACAGAATATATACCGTATTAATTTGAAGCATACCTTCGCTTTGTCTCCTCTAGCAGAAGTATATTGATATATTTTGACGTCAGATCAAGAATAGTGTGTTGGTAAGAGGAGCTGAATAATTCCTGTGTCAGAACTCACCGCGAGATAACCACTTGAATTCAGCCTGACCGACCTGCATTGGGGTGGGGATATTGCCCAGGCTCGGCACGATAAAATCTGGGCACTGAAAAAAAAACGATGGGTGTGAAGTGAATGCAGGTGGGCAACCACAGCATGTTGGGCATGGCTCGGGAGATAGAGGTCATACTGCACCGGGTTATTGACATACCGAAAGACTAAGGATAGAGGGCTTTCCAATGCTGCCCAGCACCAGTATCATAAGATTGCGAACTTTGCTCGCACACGGGACAGCCGAGCAGAATATGGAACACAGAAGAGCATGGAGTCGCGGTGCGGACGTCAGCAATACGGAGCTCAGCTCTATGGAGAAGTGCGAACGAGATCGCTCAGATGAACTGGAGAGTAAGGATGGCGGGGTGAGGGAGAAGGGGTGTGGGGTGAAGGTGTGTGAGAGACCTACTGCAGCGTCCAGCGACCCCAACCCAAGTCAATCTCGCGTACAGCAAACTGCATGTCTTGGTCCACCATGGGATGCACAGGTGAGAGGTAAGCGGGGACAGTCGATCCGAGGGTCGATCGCACACGCGCGGCGGCGTCGTCATACTCAAGACAGTCGGGTGAGTCGGACACGGACGTGGAACTAGGTGCCGTTCAAAGGTGCGCCGAGTTGGTGTGTGCTGGGAGACTCTGAGGGCACAATGGCAAACCCGCGAGGCGAAATCTGGAAGAAACTTTGGGTATTGCGAGATTATTCGGGCCTACTAGTAACTTGTTTGCTGCGCGGCGTGGTGCGTCAGCCCAACGTCGGCCCATCGCAGCTGAGATGTAACAAACAGTTGGTATCATTCGGTCCGCATCCGATGAACTGGAAAAAACATTGGGACCGCGCCTAGAAGCACAAGAATTGTGTTGGCTGGTGTTGGCGAAAAGAAAGGAGGTGTGGCGATGCGGGGATGACATCGGCGTTGATGCCTAATAGCGCCACATACTGTACTGTTTGCCACCAACACTCTTTGTCTTCAGACTCCGAGCAGAGGCACGGCTGCCTTCCGTCTGTAACACTTTTTCCGCTCAAATTCGGCCCTTTGTGCTTGTCCGATAACCGCTGGCGCCAAAGTCCGTCCAACTGGCAATGGCCCGCGGGCCGCCGTGCTGGTCTTAAAAACTATCCTCCTACTTACTAGGTCATTGCCCACAAAGCCCGTCTGCGATCCTCCAAACTCCGCTGTGCCATTCTTGAAAACTACCCTCCTACGTCATTGGCCCGCATTAAATTTCCGCCGCTCGTTCTTCCCATCGGCTTCCCCATATCGTATCTGTCTCGATACGTATTTTCGGATGCTGAGCTCGAATCACTTCGGAACCGAGCCGTGGTTTGATTTCTTGCATTGGTTGGAGGAGATAGTGGGCGCATCCCGATTATCTGGGCTCCCCCCATTCAGATGATTTACAAGTGCATTCTCGCGGTGTTGCCTCGCGAAGGCTCTTCCCCTTATAATTAATTGTTGGCGATGGTCTTACGCCGTAGATTCCTCTTTCGTGGAATCCAAGCTCTGTGAATCACGTCTCCGCTCTCTCCTTCGGGTCGAATTCTCCGACGTGGACCGCTCCCGTCTGCTGAATCGCTGGCTTGCTTCATTCTTTTGGACTACCGTCTTTCCGCGGGTGTTTCTACCTTCTCCAACCCGACACCGCTCCGGACTATCCGTTCATCATGCCACATGCACAGGGACGTCTATTCGATGGATTCACGGAGCCAGTGAACGGCGTAGTTTGAAACGTAATGGAAATCCTCTTTTCATATTATTCCGTGCAGAGAGACACCGCAATTCATCATGGTCCCACACGTTTTACCAGGAATGACTCGGCATTCAAACGGGTGACGAGGTCCTCGTCAGTGCTGAATCAATCAATGGGTACGAGAATTCATGCCTCAGCTGCGCAGTTCGTCTGTTAACACACTGCTTGCTCCCAGCTCCACCTCGGTGGGCCAGAGAGCTGAATGATATGATGAGAGGTGGATGAATCCCGCTCTCGCTCGGCGTCGAACATGGGCTGGTTGAGCAGGTGCAATTATTAGCAACATCTCAACAAGCTATAGGCATACTGTGTTCGCCAGACAACAGATCCTGGGTCGTGCAGGGGATGTCATATGTGCAGCGTTGGTAAGGATCACATCGGTATACACGCGGCGGCGTCGACGGACTCGAAGAAATTGAGACTTTGAGGAATGCGCAAAACCGTAAAACGGTGGCTTGGCGACGGAAGATTCCATGAAGCAAGATATTAGTATCCCGCGACTCGTTCGTCACGGTTCGCGAGCCGAATTCGTGCGAAGCCTGAGCGCTGAGCGCGACACATGGTGGGTGGTCTCAGTGATGGTCTTCAATCTGTTTAGTCCAAAGAACTTGAAATATACTTGTGGAACCAGAAAAGTAACCGTCGATGCTCTAGTAAGTTTGGCAAGAGGCGAGCGATAGTAAAGTTCCTGACACAGACCTGGCAAAGTCGGTGACACGTGCAGAGGCGGGGGATGTACGTCATTATGAGTCAATGATTTAGTACTGCGTTTCCCGAAGTCTAGGCGCGGCTCCAAAGCCTGGCAACTTCTCATCGAGTTTCCGAAGACCAACTGAGAGTTTGCTCCTGGAGTACTCTCAGCGTCACTTTCCTGCATTGACCTCCTACTCGTGTTGTCCGGTCTGCTTCCCCATACACGAATATTAACCGTTCTATGGTATAGTTCTAATAGCTACGTTTTCTCCTCTTCCTGCTCTAATTCTTCGTATTTTTCAAATGCAGTAACCAGTTGCCATGACTCGCCGATACCGAAACCGACGCGCAGATTCATTTTTTCCCTCTGCTATATTCCAAATTTTCCGCTGGAATCTTGACCTTGTGCCGTTTTCTTCTGCACCAGCGTCCCAGATGACTTGAGCTAATTTACTCCTTTTAATTTGTGCTTTATGCTCAGCGATGGGGAAATCCCAGCGACTCCGCAGCTCGGCACACATCAGCGCGTATCATTATTTGCAGGTGCGCTCGTCAAGCACGGTTTAAAATTTGGCCTCTGTTTGTTTTGAATGGCCCTCCTCTCTTGCTTTCTCGCTTTCATGTACTCTCTCCCAATTTTGAAATTAAATTTTCATCATACCCCTTCGCCTTGACTTTCCATGTTTCTTCTCTTCCCCATCGGTCACAGCGAATCTTGCGTATGTACTGATTATTTTCGGCCACATCCGAATAGAACTGAAGACTTAACAATGGACTTCCTTTGCAGCCAGGATCAAGCATTACTTCGCGCTTTGGGCAGACAATATTCCGGCACAATTCTTTTCTGGTCGGGTTTGTTGGCTGCATACCCGCATCGTTTGACGTCTGCTCCTCATGTCCCTGCCCAATTTTCTGTATTGTTCAACTTGGCGTTGACTCGTATTTTGCACGCTTTATTCTCGTTCTCCAGGCTAACCCCGACCACTCGGATTGATCTATCGGCACTGGATTACCTGTCTTCTGGCCCTAGACGCGACCCCTTCCCGAACTCCACTGCTTTTCACCTCAATCTTCCGATGTCGTTGTCCCGCCAATATTTCTACATTTAAAAGAGTAATGCTCTGCGGAATCTTCCTAACGAAGTCGAATCTCACGCGACATCCGGTTTCAAATTCTGCGCAAGAGTGGAAGTGGCTTGTCAATGACGACTCGGAGAAAGTCTACGTGAGCATTTGATATTGTGTATCCGCGCTTTGTCCGAATGAATAATCCCAG